>QRFJ01002503.1:238670-405108 GCA_006176705.1 Cocos nucifera | reverse complement strand
TTTAAAATTTAATGCCCATCTTCATCGTTCATTATCTAAATAATTATTATTAGAGTATCATCGCAAAAGATTGTCTTGATCCGATGGTCCTAGCTTTGTCGATAAGAAAAATTTGATTTCGACGATCACGAACAACGATACGATGATCTAATAGATGGAGACCTTCGATGAATTCAAAAATCTGCAACGATAATCTTGGTGATGTTTGTAACATACTATCAAAGTTTCACTTCAATCGGATATCGTTATCTTGGTCGATTTAGTATAGGTTAGTTTCGATCGTTAAATGATAAATGATTGATCAAAGGACCAAACGGTGTCCGATTATGAGATAATTTTTTTTATAAATGATCTTGGCTACTACTTTAATCATTTTTTATGGTGGTGATTATAAAATTCAACTCGTGAGATGAAGAACGATCTAAAACTATACGTCTTCTGATAACCATTCTGAAACTTCACTGATTGTTATGCTCATGCTTTTGCAATATCTGCTTAACATGAACCAGTTTATATGAAAATAATTTAAATTTTACTATCATCATCATATAAAATATTTAAAATTATAATAAAGATCATTTAACTAAAAAATTATTTCATAATTGAATGTCGTTTAATTCTTCGATCGCTTTGTTTCTAATTTAACGGTCAAAATCATTCCATACTAAATTGATCATGATAACGATATCTGATTGAAGTAAAACTTTGATAGTTTGGTATAAATATCATCGAGATCATCATTGTAAGGTTTTTTAAATTAGATCTTCATCAAAGATCTTCATTTATCAGATCATCGCATCATCGTTCGTGATCGTCAAAATCAAATTTTTCTGATCGATGAAGCTAGGGCCATCGGATCGAGGCACTCTTTTGCCAATGACGATACTCTAATAATAATTATTTAGATAATAAACAATGAAGATGAGTATTAAATTTTAAAATTATATAATATTTAGAAAAAAATAAGAAAAAATTATTTTTTACCTATAGCAGTGGTTATCAAAAATTGTTGCCATAGATCAGGATCTATGACAGCTGTATATATAATTTTGGATAACCACTACTATAGATCTATGGCAGTGGTTCGATAACCATTGCCGTAGGTCAGGTTAAAAATCTCTAAATTTTTTATTTTCTTCCATGCGCGCTCAATCTCTCTCGTGCTCTCTCTCCCCCTTCTCTTCATCATCGGTGAGTCTTCTTCCCTCCTCCAACCAGCGTCGGCCTCCTTCCCCCAGTTGATGCTGCCCCTACTTCCTCCTTCCCCTCTGACCCTCCATCCCCGACCCCCCTCCCACCCCACACCGGCCCTCCACCTTCCCTCCCACCCCCCTTCTCGCCCATCTCCGACTGCTCCTCCCCGCCACCCGCCACCCCACTAGGCCCCCCACCCTCCCTCGGCCGCCCTCCTTCCCCCATCCCGTCTGCCCTCCCCGCCACCTGCCTCCCCATTTTTGGCTGCCACCCCGCACCTTTGCGCCCCATTTTCGATCGCCACTCCCCGCCACCCCCCATCCAACCCCCATACCCTCCCCTCGACACCCCACCTCCCCTACTCCCCTCACCGCCCCTCCTTCCCATCCCCGCCGCCCTCCCCCACCCACACCTGACCCCACCCCACACCCTCCCTCAAACCCTCCCATCACTGTGCCTCCCGGGCCTCCTCATCACTATGCCCCCTCCCTGACCCCCATCGGCACCCTACTCTCTCTCTTTCCTCTTTATCTCTCTTCTCTATCTTCACTATCTTACTTTTATTTTCGTAGGTTACCTCTAGTACCGTCGTCCTCCTCTAGCAGTCATCGTCGGACAACCCTCGGAAGTTTTCGGTGTGACTCGCTCTCTATAGCCATAGATATAATTTTTTTTAAAATTTTATAGTATTATTTATTAATCATGTATATTTATAATAATTTATAGAATATTTATAATAAATATTATAAATATTTATTATAAATATTATAATTATCTACATGCCATAGTTTTTGGGCCATGCCATGTAGCCTTGGGCGGCCATGTATGGACTAGATCTATTCAACGGATTGGGTTCGGATAGAAACCTGGATATTCAGATCTGGATCCAATTTTAAACTTACTGAATTCAAAATATACCCGATGGGTCTGTACTTAAAGTACCAGACCCAGACCCTAATGCATCCCGAAAATCGGACCCAATTTGGGTCCAAATTAAGAAAAGAGAGACTGAAAGGAAGATCTAGATTGAGAGAGGGAGGCCAGTTGCTCGCCGACCGTCGGCAAAGAGAGAGAGGGAGGGAGGGAGGGGTCCGACCTCGCCATCATTGTTGCGAGGGAGATCGAGAGAGGAAGAGAGGAAGGAAGGGATCCGACCTCGCCGCCATCATTAGGAGGGAGGGGGTCTGGCCTCACTGCCATCATTGGGAGGGAGGGAAAGTCCGGCCTCGTCAGTGAGGGAGATCGAGAGAGGGAGAGTAGGATATTGAGAGCGAGAGAGGGAGGGGGTCCGGTCTTGCCGGTATCACTGGGAGGGATGGGGGCTGGCCTTGCCGACAAGGGAGATCGAGAGAGTGAGAGAGGAAGGGATGGGTTCCAGCCTCATCGGTGAGAGAGATCGAGAGAGGGAGAGAGAAAGATCGAAGATGAAAAAGCTGGGAGGGAGGGGTTCGGCCTCGCCACCATCCTCGGCAAGATAGATCGAAAGAGGGAGAGAGGGAGTGATCGAGGGGATGGCATACAGCCAAGCCGGCTCGAGCCGTGATCGAGCCAGCTAGGGGAGGACCCATGCCGGATGTCTCAAGCATGGAGCTGGTTGTCTCAGGCATGGAGCCGGCTCGGCTTCTGAGCAAACAGAATTTGATATGTCTCTCTAAGGTTCCAACTTTGAGCCCTAAGGTGCCATCATTGTCTACTTTGCTCTTCTTTCAGGTTTCTGGATTAACACCAAGGTTCGTACAAGAGATTAGATCTACGACTATTGCTCATCCATAATTATTTATGAATATAATTCATGTTGTATAATTTATTGCATAATATTTTTTGGATGTTTATATCTTGTTGCTTTTATTTATTGCATTGCATAATGATAGACCCGTCAATTGATTAATGTACATATTAGAGACTATTTATTGATGCTATACTAATATTATTATTCAATATGTTATATTGATTAATGTTCGTTAATGTTGCAGGTCATGATGGCACCAAAATGCCATCTAGCTTTCATCCCTACCCCTCGGTGGATTACGCATAGTTCAGCATCCAAGAAGCAATCGGAGCATACTCCATCCACCTTGGCATCGGTTGCTCAGGGACCTCCACCATCGACATCTACTCCATCGATGGCATCTACTCCACCGATAGCTAAGCCTCTACCGTCGCCCATATCTGGGATACATGCTACTACGCAGGCATCTGAGTGTACGTTTTTATTATATTAACACAACTTTATTTTTTATATAGTATTTGTACACTTATATATTTGCAAAACGTATTTGCATTGCAGGAGCATCATCCAGTCGGACATTTTATGATCCCACATGTATGGCACATGTGTAGAATTGCCAGCATCAAGTGATGGTCTATTACGATGTGGTGGGGAGACTGGTAGGGGAGACCACGCGGGAGATGCATTTATTTTTTGGAGTGCTTGTGAGGCAGTCGGACATCATTCCTATAGAGCTCAGAGACTAGCATTTGATGGATGCTGCCATCAGAGATCGAGTATGGAAGGAGATATGGGTAAGTACGCACATCATAGTTATATGTATGCATTTATATGTTTACACTATATATGTTTGATTAGAATAATTTTAAAACTAATTTTTGATAACTTTATGTAGAGGAGGTATGACTTTTTCGATCACGAGAGGGCTCGAGATGTTCGACTGAGGAAGATCAAAAAGTTATACCAAGGTTACAAGATCAAGCTCCATAGATGATAGCTTGAGTACCGATGAGACACTCCGGAGGAGCTTGTTCCTTGGATACAGGACTGTCCTCCGAGTCAGTGAGAGAGGATGGTTAGACACTGGAGGAGCCATGAGTTCGAGATAAAATTTTTAACTTTTAAATTTTTTAATATGCTTAAAATTTTATTTAAATATTATTTAAATATTTATTATTTATTTGAATACTTGTTAGGCTATCTTCCATCAGAATCGAAAGAATCGTGCAGCCCAGGAGTATACGCACACTCTAAACCACGAGTCTATGGCCAGTCATGTGCATAGAGAGATAATTAATTCTAAATCTTACTAGATAAATTAAATTTATATTTTTTATCATCTTTTTAATAAATTTATTCTTTGTTACAGCTGATGAGAGATGGAGTGATGCCCAGCCTGAAGGAAAAAATCTATTTCCCAGGTCAGGTTCGTTCAGATCTAATTTGATCAAGAGGAATATTTCAAAAAAAATTTTCTTAGATCTAAATCAAATTTGATACTTTTCATATCTGATTTGATAGATCTAAAAATAAAATAAAATTTAATTTAATTTAATTTATACCTTGTTCTTAGGTAATCTAATTATCCTGTGATGATCCTACTGATTGCCTGAGATTTTGGATGCAGCCATGCAATCATCTGGCCTCTGTCGGTATCCACTCAGCTAGGATCTAGATATCTCCTTCTACTCGATCTATCCTCCAAAGATTAGATCTGAATCTGATCTTAAAGATCTTCAAAATAACTTTTGAAGATTCGATGTCGTCTCTTGCAGCAGTGCTGCCTTCTTTCTTTCTTGTTGCCTTTCTCTTGCCTGGATCGCACCAAACTTGAGCCCAAAGCCTCTTAGGCATGGAGAGGAGAGAGACAAACTGACAAAGGCATGGAGGAGAGAGGGAGAGAGTAATGTGGCATGGGCAAAGGGAGAGATCATCCAAAGCTAGGCACAGATAGGATTTATATAGACCCTACTGCGCTATGTAGTGCCACATCATCCCAGCCAATCACGTCTCTTCATACAATCAGATCTAAATCTGATTGGTAGAATGACATCATCTGATTTAATCAGATGAGAGACTCTCTCCAACACCCTAAGGTGGTGCCAAAATTGATCAAAGCAGAGTCCTTGGCGCCACCTAGTTTGATTCCAAGAAGCAACCTAGAGTCCCATCTATATGGGACTCCAGGCATCCCTATCCTTGGGCGCATGCCTCCCTAGGCATGCACCCCCTCCTTTCCACTTTCTAGTAAGGTGACAAGCTCCTATTTGCTCTTCTATGGGTACATAATACATGGGCAGATGTCTAAGTGTCAAAGGTCAATGTTTGACCAAAGTCAAAAGACAAGAATTAGCAGATGATGAAAAATGGCAGGTGTTATCTCAAATTTATCTCATAAATTAAGACAACTCTTTTCTAACCTAGACAAGCTCTAGTCAGATCAAGTAAAGGTACCTGAGTGAGTACAAATATATTTGGCTCAGTCGAGATAACTTTTAATGATTATAGAAGGAGAACATTAGGCTCAATCATGTGCTGGCACGATTTTCTTGAATCTAATTCAAATTAATTAAACTGGATTAGTCCAATTGATGATATCTAGATCTAAATTTTTTTTTATGTGATCCAGTTAGATTTAGTTCTATATGATAATGAGATATATCATGATCTCTATCATCAACATCATCGAAATACCTTCGGATGGATCAGAACTTTTTTAATTCAGACAACTAGAATGATCGATCATCCAAATTATTCTAATTGCTCCCAAAATCCACCAGTGATACCTAGCAGTATATGGTGGCAACCCATCAAAACTAAAAATGAACCTCTTGGTGCAGTTACATGTGTGATTAAGTTCTTCTATCTTGAGCCTCGATCAGATTAGGGTTAAGGTGAACTTGTCAAACCCTAGTTTCTATCATATAATTCAATCATTTGATTCAAGTCCAATGTGAAAATCTTAATAGAAACTCTTTCTATTATTTCATTCTGCCATGGCCATGGGCTTATGGACTTGATTCTCATGATCATCATAGGGCTGCTCCTCATCTACCGAGGTAGATAGATTCTCTCTTGGTGCAATCTAATTTCTATAATAAACATGCTATAGCCAACATACACCTCAGGATTCCGAATGGCTAGGAGACCGAGTCATGGTGTAGCCAAACTATAACACCCTCAAGATGAACTACCAATGCACCTTAGGTCAAAGAACTAGACACACCACTGCAGCTTCATGCCAGTCATCAATGAGAAGGTAGACTTCTTTATGACTGCTCAAGGTGGTCACGCTCAGTGCCCTCATTCTCTAACGAGTACCTGTACTCTCACTCCGATGTCTCTACACCATATACTCAAGACTCATCTACTATAAAGAAGCAATTATACGCCAACCTTCCAAATCAATTACCATCCTCATGATGATCCTATGGTCGGAAGCATTTTTTGAGTTAATAACAAAAATTCATGTTTTAAATTTTTAACTTTTGAAAATAAGAATTATCATTACCATTAACTCAAGGGATGTATCACAGACACTAAATACACATTATGATAGAAAATAATCTATTTTATTATTTATAGTCAAAATTATATTTTTTTTTCTTGGAAGTGTACAATAAGTGTCAGCCAATTTTGGCTTCTAGGGCACACATATCTAACACAACCATAGTGAGATCTTTCGATCCAACCGCACAGATAAGATAGACAGATTAATGAACACCGCGATCGGGCATATTTTTATAAGTATTAAATATATTAGTATATATGATTAGTATTATAGTACTTTTTATAAAATTTTATTTTAATTTATAATTATAGGATCAGTTAGATGCGCCCGTGAGTAAGGGCTCGGATACCTCCGAGCCCCATGACCATCTATCTTAGGTCTTGGGGCCTAAGCCCTTTGGAAGGATTCGATGCAGGCCCGGACACACGTCGATGAGCTACTGGTCTGAGGCGAGCATCTACTCATAAACTTCTGATGTCGTCAGCTGGGAGGAGCTTGAGAAGGCATTGGCATGGACAGATGCTACTGCGATGTGGGCAGATCAGACTGAGGAGTGTGCATCTCATCTGGAGGGCATCGTGAGAGACATGATGTTGATGCTCAATACGTATTTTAGAGTCATGAGCTTCGAGGATATGTTGGCCCACATTTCAGCTCCAACTCCGGCTCTGGCTCCAGCTTCGGCTCTCGATGACGATGACGATGATGTAGATTTAGGAGACTTTTGATGTATTTTATTTTTTAAAAAAATATTATAATAAATTTTATTTGATAATAAAATTTTAGTATTTTAAAATAATTTTTATATTTATTATATTTTTTTATATTATATATCTATATTTATCAAGTAAAATATATAAAAAAATAAAAATTTTAATTTTTTTAATTATTCAAGATCTATGACAGTAATTTTATAATCGCTGCCATATCCATGCCAATCATTATCATATCTATACCAACTGTTGCCATAGATCTCTGGTGCAAACGGTGTCAATCACTGCATTAGACCTATGACATCGATTAAGAAACCACTGCTATAGATTATCTATGACAGTGGTTATGTAATCGCTGCTATAGATAACCTATAGCAACGGTTACATAATCGCTGCTATAGATCGATCTATTGCAGTGATTTATAAATCGCTACAATACGCTGCAATAGACTATCTATGACAGCGGTTCAGACAACCACTGCAACAACCACTGCCATAGAGCTACGGTGACGGCTGCTGTAGCAATGGTTAAAGAACCACAATCATAGCTTATAGCAGCAATTTTTTGGGCTATGGTAGCAGTTATGAACCGTTGCCATAGCCCTTTTTTATAGTAGTGATATTCTACATCACTATCATCTTGTACGAGAGATCATGGAACGAGATGATGTCGAGCTTCAGAAAATTGATGGAAAGAAAAACGTGGCCGACCCCTTTACTAAGACTCTCAGAATCAAAGAGTTCGACAATCATAAATGAAAGATGGGTATTCGATACTATTCTGAGTGGATTTAATCTAAGTGAAAGTTGTTGAAAAATGTATCATAAAGCCAATCATCTAGATTGTAGATGATTGAGCTAAATATAATTATACTTAAATTATTAATAAATAAAATTATTATTTTAACTTTTTCATCATTTTGTGCATCTTTTTGTAATGAATTCTTCTATGATAAAGTCCTTAGGACTATTTAGACTCGACAAAGGAGGATTTGTTATTTAGTCCTCAAATGTGTTCACGATCAAATGATTCATTATTACCTAGGACGACAACATATCGAGTGTAGGTCATTATATTTCAGAAGTGTCGATTGTCCTCTTAACCAAGAAGTATGGAGATACCATTATAGCATGCAGGTGAAGTGTAGGGATACATTTCATCGAATATGATCAAATTGCGGAGCTCTTTACTATTAAGAGCTGCTCACGAAGGATATGGGTATAAATATCCCTTAGATCTGAGACCACCGTGGTGACTTACAAGCAACTCACTGTACCTAGATATTGGACTACCTAAATTTCTAATTTAGTGATGGAAGGCTACTAGGTGCAGTCAAGTAATTGTGAAGTCGGTGTGTATGTCAAAATGAGATTGACCCCTCCAAGTGTTGGAGCAAGTGCATCACTGTATTTTAATTAAGCAAAACTCTCGATCAAGATCAAGAGTCTGTGATCAGGAGTCGCACTAGACTGAGACTCTATCTTTGCAGGTCTTGCTAGATTGGGACTCAGAGTCTTACTTGTCTGGGACTCTCTAATTAAGAGTCGCACTGGACTGGGACTGTGATCAGGAGTCCCACTAGACTGGGACTCTACCTTTGTGGGTCCTACTAGACTAGGACTCAGAGTCTTATTTATCTAAAACTCTCTGATCAAGAGTTTCACTGGTCTAGGACTCTATGATTGCAAGTTTCATTCGTTTGGGATACTAGGTTCAAGAATCCCACTGGTTTGGGACTCTTTAGGAGTTTTATGTTGATAGGACTTTATTGTTCGGACATCCATCCGATTGGAACTCTGATATCTTTGGAGGAATAATTAGTAATTTGATTATTGATTAGCTCAATTTGATTGAGCGATGAGGATTCGATTGGGTTTGACCCAATAAGATCATGAGATGACCTAATCGCTATGGGAGATTTGATCCTGATTTGATCAGGATCTGAACCTAATTAATTTTTAATTTGATTAAAAATTAATTAAATTAGGTTAAGCCTAATTTGATTGAATTTAATCTAGTTTAATTGGATCTAGATTAATTGATTTGGTTGAAACCAATTAGGACCAAGTCAAATAAAGTTTGAATTCAAACTCTCCCATGCATCCACCATCTTTGACTTTTCCACGCTTGTTCCATGCCCCAAAATTTTTGCATGTAACCTTTCTCATGCCCAAAAGGTTTCTACACCCCCTCTCTTATCTGGTTTTGACCTGATCCAAGGGTTGGACTGGTTCAAAGTTAGTTGAATTTTGAATTCAACTTAATTGGTTGAGTAGTTTGAACCCATCCTTATCCTTATTTGATTTCCACGCCCACCAAATATTTTCACGTAAATTTTTATGCATTTTAGAGAGTGGATGCATAGAAGGAGAGTCCTTCTATGCATAAAACTCCTGGGGTGGGAGTTGGGAATGGGATAAGCACTTGCTTGAATTTTGAATTCAAGCAAGTGGTTGAAACCACTTAACCTCCATCTTCTTATCCAATCTCATGCAGCTTTCCCATGGGTTGCACGCAACTTTTAAAGGGCATTTTTCTATGTGTGCGTGAGAGAGGAGGGAGGCTACGTAGAGGGATTTATGAGAGAGAGAAAATCATAGAAGGGGGGCTTGTCCTGTGCGTGGAAGGGTCAACTATAGTTCCTGCACCAACTTTTCTCACACACTTCTTCTCAATTTTTTCCCCCTTATGTCATCCATCTTAAGAGGATCTAAGGTGGGTGTACAGTAGAAAAAGAGTCTTTCTTCTCATGAAAATTTGTTTCATGAAAAAACTTCAAAGAGAGAGGGTGTGAGAGGGTTTTCGGTGCGTCAGCATTTTTTGGGTGAGTGAAATCTTAAATTTGGGTCTTTGGATTCGGATGGAGAGATTGAGTGTTGTGAGTACCCGATCACCATCAAACTTCAGACACCAACTCATCATCCTTCATACTCCATGTTCTAATTTTTTGAAGTATTCAAGAGATCAAAAAGAAGATGATCAATTGGATCAATCATGATCAGCCATTGAAGGCCCCGACAAGAAGCTAGCACTCCGATGGAGCTGGTCGGAACCAGGAGCTCCATGTGGACCAACCATAGAGGTTGGATGAGTGTGCGGCTATAGCATGACACCACAGCTTCTTTTGGTGAATTTAGATCATGGAGATCAACTATCCATGCATAGGTATTGAGTTTTGAATTTGTATCGATCTGTAGATTTGATTTATTGATCGATCACATTTAAATTTTAAATTATATATTAGCATGTCTAGATTCTGAGTATGATTTAAATTGATTAGATCAATACATATAGTAGATTAATATTTAATTAATTTTAATTTTTGCTACTTTAATTTTAAAAATATTTTGAAAATGCATGCTAAAAATTCTGCTCGATTTCCTTCATCCTTATCATACAGCAGCGTAGTCACCAATGGATCGAAGTGAAGGAAACAAATCTAGTGTTTCGTGATCAGATTTGAAATTTTTTCAAAACATGCAACAAAAAAGATAAACTAATCATTTTAATTTATAATAAAACATGAAAGAGCCCTAAATCTAGTATCCTATTACATGATTTAAGCATGCTTTTAAATATAAAAATAAAAATAAGAAAGGATGATGTTGATCAAATCAACATCAAAGCAATATTATACTAGATCGTATCTAGACAATAGAAAGGAGATTGCATCACCTTTACCTTTGCAAGTTGGGTTTCTTAACTTGCTGATTTGAGGGTGAGGTTTGTCACTCCAATCCACACATGTCCTGCCTCTATAGATTGTCCACACAAGGCCCCGATACAAGATCTGAAGTCCAATGACAGGAAATCAGCACAGCATGCTAGTACTATGCTGATCCTTCTTCGATGGCTGATCTGAAACCTCCTTCTTCAAATCTTGAACTCTTCAATACTCAAAAGAAAGAGAAGAGATTTGTGAAGAAGTGACATCTCTCAAGAATCATAAACAAGAGGAGGAAGGGATCGCAAAAAAATCCTAGAGAAGAATCCTTTCTTCTTCATTCTTTTTCTCTCACCAGGACACAATGGTTTGTGTCTTAATGAAGCACCACACCCAGATCTTCTTTGCATCCAAGCTTCCCACATCCCAAACCTCTCTCTCAGTTCTAAAACTTGTAGAAAATTCATGTCGTAACTCCCTTTAAATAGAGAGTTATGTTGGAGTCCTTATCTAGGTCAAATACCTAGAAAGGCAGGTCCAATTTGAGCAAGGATTGGGGTGCCCAACTCTTGGCCGTACCCTCCTTATTTTCTTTCATAGACTCTAGAGAATATGTGCAGATAAGTCTTCTAATTTTCATGAAAAAATTAGAGAGAAATCAGGTGGTTTGATGCTTCAAAGAAATAAGGAAAGATGATGTATCAAACCCTATCCAATAGAGACCTAGGTCAAAATAATTTATTTGTTTTGACCTATTGCACAACTAATTTCCTTCTAAAATAGTGGAAAACAAAAAAAGGGCATAGATACTCTCTAGAAATAAAATTTTCTATAAAAATTCTAAGAGAATTGGTGCGGGGGGACATGGAAAGTAAGGTGGCGCAAGATGGAGAAATCCTAGTCACACTAGAACTTCTAGTTTTGAGTTGGTCCAACTTATTATTTGAATCTAATTAAATCAAAATTAATGTAACCCAATTAGAGATGATCTTAGTCTAACTAAGATCCTAATTAAATTATATTAAATTAAATTTAAATCTAATTTAATTTTTAATCAAATTAAAAATTGGATGCATATAAGTCCTAATTGAATAGAAACTTGTTCTTCCTTGCAATTAGCTTATCCAATAAACTAGTTAAACTTTATCCAATCAATCCCAAACCAAATCTAATTAAATTATATTTAATTAAATTTAATCTCATCCCTCTGACTTAATCAAATTAATCTAATTAGTAATCTGATTGCTAGTCGATCCTCCAGCAATACTTGCACTAGGTCAAACATCAATCGTATTGATTGTTTGACCTAAGAATGATTCTAAATTATTGATCAACTATACAATCAGATCGAGACCTTCTATGTGTGTGATCCCATAGGTTCAAACCTAAGTTGATAGCATAGAAATAAATTTTGGTATCAATCAAAGTGACCATCTAGCAATAATAGCCGACGGTCGGATAGGTTGAATGTGTAAAGCAAAACTCTTAGAATCCATGTGGATATAGTTCCCGTATAATTCATCTCCTTGACCTTAATGCTCATAGGATGACTCAGAGTTTAACTGTTAACTTTGATTAGGTCATCCACATTGTATTTCAAAATACCAAATCTATCTTATAGATTATCCTGGCTAAGGTTTTGCTAAATTAAAATATAGCGATACATTTTCTCCAAACTCTTAGAGTGGTCAATCCTATCTTGATCATGCACCAACTTCACAAGTACTTGACTGTGCCCAAAAATCTTTCATTATTGAATTAAAAATTCAGATAGTCCAGCACCAAAGCATAGTGAGTTGCTTGTAAGCCATCGTGATGATCTCAGGTCTAAGGGACACTTAGATCTATATCCCATCAGAGTAATTTTTAATAGTAGAATGCTCTGGAGTTGGTCATGTTCAATAACAATGTACCCTTACATCTCACCTATATGCCATATCAGTATCTCTACACTCCTTGGTTAAGGGGATAATCAATCTATATAGCATACAGTGACCTATATTCGATAAGCATTATCGTCCTGATTAATAATATATCATTTGATTATGAATAATTTAAGGATTAATCGATAAATTATCTTTTTATCGAAACTAAATAATCCTAAGAACTTCATCATAAAAATAGAAGTTCATTAGAAGATGTAGATTTTATGATGAAAATGTCAGAATAATAATTTATTCAATAATAAATTATTTACAAGTATAAGATAGCATAATTGTCAATAAGCTGACGATTGGCTTTAGGATATAATTTTAAACAATATTAACTTATTCTAAAACTACTCGATACAGTATCTAATACCCATCTTTGACTTGTAGTTGCCGAACTCCATTACCACTAGGATTTTAGTGAAGGAGTCGGTCAGGTTCTTTTCATCGATCTTCTGAAGATCGACATCACCTCGATCCACAATCTTTCAGATCAAATGGTAGCAGCGCAGTATGTGCTTCGTTCACTAGTATGCCTTTGATTTCTTCACTTGAGTAATGGCACCAATGCTGTTGTAGTAAAGCAGGATCAGACTATCAAGAGAAGGTGCTACTCCATGCTCAATGATAAACTTTCTCAACCACACAGCTTTCTTCACAATATCTGATGCTGCGATATACTCCATCTCGCAAATAAAGTCTACCATAGTGTGCTGCTTGAAACTCTTCCAGCAGATAACTCTACCATTCAGGATAAAGATTTAATCCAACATGCTTTTACTGTCATCATGGTCAGATTGAAAGCTAGAGTCTGTAAATCCTACTAGTTTCACATCTAACTCACCATAGATCAACCACTAGTTTTTAGTATTTCTCAATGGTTTTCACCACTTTCTAATGGTTTTTTTCTGGATCAGATTGGTATCTGCTCACTACTCCTAATGAGTATGCCATATCTGGTCTTGTACATATCATGGTATACATGATAGATCCCATTATCAAAATATATGGGATTCTATTCATACACACTCTCTCTTCAGGAGTTGTCAGACAATCCTTCTTAAAGAAAAAAAATTTTTGGCCTATCGGAAGATAGCCCTTTTTGAAATTCTTCATGCTGAAACTCTTCAGCATGATTTCTATATACATGGACTGGGATAACCCAAGCATCTTTTTAGACCTATCTCTATAGATCTTCATCCCTAGGATGTAGGATGCTTCATCCAAGTCCTTCATGAAGAACTGAGATGACAACCATAATTTTATTCCTTGCAGTGTGGGGATGTCATTTCTGATTAAGAGAATGTTATCCATGTACAAGATAAGAAATACCACTATCGAATCATTTGCCCATTTATAAATGAAGGATTCTTCTCCATTCTTAATAAAGCCATACGTTTTGATCACTTTATGAAAAGGCATGTTCCAACTCTAAGATGCTTGCTTAAATCCATAAATAGATCTCTGAAGCTTGCACATCTTGGACCCATCTATGAATGTAAACCCCTCATGTTGTATTATATACATCTCTTCGATTAGCTCTTCATTTAGAAAAATTATCTTTGCATCCATTTGCCAGATCTCATAGTCTAGATGGATAGCTATTGCAAGTATTATCCGAATAGATTTGAGCATTGCCACAGGAAAGAATGTTTCATCATAATCAGTACCATAACATTGACTATACCTTTTGACAATCAGATGGGCTTTATAGGTCTCCATCTTTTCATCTATGCCCTTCTTCCTCTTGAAGATCTACTTATATCCAATGGGTTTAACCCCTTCGGATGGGTCAACTAATGTCCACACATCGTTAAACTTCATGGATTCCATCTCAGATTTCATGGCCTTAAGCCATTTCTCAGAATTATGTCTCTACATTGCATCCATATAGGTAATCAAATCCTCATCATTCTCATCGAGTTCAATAGGATCACCATCTCGGACTAAGAAACTGTAGTATCTGTTCGGCCGATGTGGTACTCTACCGGATCACCTTAATGGTACAGGTATACTAGGCTCCAAATTTGATCTAATCAAATTCAATTTAGGTTCGGCTATTGGTGTCGAATTTTCTACCTGTTGAACTTTTTTAAATTCAACCTTAGAGGTAATAATTTCTTTACCAAGAAACTTTATTTCCAAAATGATTGCCTTAAGGCTAATGAACATCTTTTGTTCATTAGCATGATAGAAAATATATCCTTTAGTTTCTTTGGGGTACCTAATGAATGTATATTTATCAGACCTAGGTTCAAGTTTATCTATGATTAACCATTTGACAAAAGCCAGGCACCCCTATACCCTAAGATGTGAAAGTATTGGCTTATGCCCTGTTCATATCTCATATGGAACTTTAATTACAAACTTACTTGAAATCCTATTTAATAGATAGCAAGTCAATTTGAGTGCATATCTCTAAAAGAATATCAATAAGCTGGCAAAATCCATCATGGATCGAACCATGTCTAATAGAGTCCGATTTCTTCTTTCAGACACACCATTATGCTGTGGTGTCCTTGGAGGAGTCTATTGGAAGAAAATTCCATTCTTTCTTAGATATGTGAGAGACTCATTAGAAAGATATTCACCTTCTCGGTCAGATCGAAGAATTTTAATACTCTTCTTAGTTTATTTTTCTACTTTATTTCAAAATCATTTGAACATTTCAAATGAATCCAACTTATGTTTTATCAGATAGATATATCCATACCTGGATAGATCATCTATGAAAGTGATGAAGTAAAAATATCCAACTCTAGCACTTGTACTCATAGGTCTGTATACATCAGTATGTACTAGATCTAAGAGCTCAGTGGCTCTCTCATCTTTTTCAGTAAAAGATGACTTGATCATTTTTTCAAGAAGACAAGATTCATAAGTTGGAAGTGATTCACAATCACTGACTTTAAAAATTTTCTCTTGAGTCAACCTGTTTATCTTGTTCTTATTAATGTGACTTAGCCTACAGTGCCATAAGTAGATATCAGACATATTATCTAATCTAGGATGCTTGCCAATGGAGTAGACTATATTAACATGTTGTGATAACATATATATCCCATTATTCAGATGTCCAAAAAATATATTAATACCATTCAAAATGACATTGCAAAATTCTTTCTTTATTGAAATCTCATAATTATTTTTGGCCAAAAGGCCTACCAAAATGATATTCAAAAAGAAACAAGGACAAAAGTGATAGTCACTAAGAATAATGATATGAGACCCAAATATAAGTTTTAAGATTCTTAATGCTAGAACTAGAACTGATCTTCCATCTTCAACATTCAGAAATCTCTCATCTTGCTCGAATCTCCTACTGACCTACAATCTCTGTAATGAATTGCAAATATGGTAAGGGCTACCGATATCCAATACCCGGTCAGTTATATCATAAGTAGAGAAATTATAAGAAGTTATCATATAAATACCTTATCCAACAATAGCTTACTTCTTTCTCAACCTATTTGAATCCAAGGAGGCAATGTACTGAGGACAGTTCCTCTTTCAGTGCCCTTGCTTCTTGCATAAGAAGCACTTTGCTTGACTCCTATCGAACTTGGATTTCTTGATCTGGCCCTGCATAAATATCCCAGTCTGAGTTTGCACCTTCTTACTCTTCTTCTTTTTGTTATTCTTTTCTTTCCTAAAGGGTCGAGAACCGGAAGATGAACCTCTCACTAAGTTCACCAACTTCTTGTAGAGCTGGTGATCATTCTAAAAGTTCTAAAGTAACCTCAGTAACTTATGGTAGTTAACTTCAGGTTTTGTCATTTTGTAATGAGTAAGGAATGGAAGATAAGACTTGGATAGTGAGTTCAGTATTGCATCTTTCTCTAGTTGTTCATGCAAGAAAAAGTTAAGCTTGCTCAAATGCTCCATCAGCTCGATCATGCATAGTACATGATCATTAGTGATTGAAGCTCTATCCTTCATTCTGGCATTGAAGATGGCACAACTAGTCTTATGCCTCTCAACATCATCGGATGTGCCAAAAGACTCATTCAACACTTGAAGAATGTCTTTTGGCTGAGTTGTCTCGAATCTGTGACTAAAATCATCTCTCATAGCTGCCAGCATAATACAATGCACCATGGTTTGGTCACTGAGCTACTTCTAATAAGTATCTCTGATTGATCCATGTGCATTTGCAGCTAGCTCCTTAGGTGCCAGATCTATCAAGATATATAAGATCCATTCATGCTCTAGAATAATCTTCAACTTATGGTACCAACTATTGAAGTTGGGTCCCACCAGCTTATCATTATCCAATAATGATCAGAACGAAAGAAAAGTGGCCATAACTGTACAAAGAAAAATCAAAATCTAATTAATAAATAATTTATTAAATTTAAATATTTGAACTTTAATCAAAAGATTCTTTCACTATTTTATTCAAATTGATAGTCTCTACCTCCAATTCGAGGAATTATCTTAATTTCTTAGTGGATACTAAAATCCACATAGACTATACACAAGCTCAACTTTAGTTGGTCAATTCATGTACATCTAAGAATAAGTTCATAATCAATTATTTTTTTAAATAATTTTTAGTATTGTAATTTTGCCCTAGTTCCTAATTAGTAGGCTTTGGCCTCCACTGAAAAGGTCAGATTAGGTCTAACCATTAACATGACCATACTTGGTCCATCTAACCAATGAATGATTAAGTTCAACTTTGGTTGATCAACCTAACCATCATTCTGAGAGACGTGGTCAAGAAATCATATTATGAATGATAATTTTATTAGCCAATAAGCACCAGGCCTTTGGGCCTTTAATGATTATCCAACTAATGGATTCATTGTCACCCACTTAATAGAAGGCTATGATCTAGTTATCACCATAACTATTTCAGTTTCAAAGATCTAATAATTTTAGAAAATTTAATTAATTTAATTTGAAGAGAGTTAGAGAAACCAGTCAATCATGATCCTTCCACTAACTTCATCAAGTTAGATTAAGGAAGACCATTGATAAGCTAATCTAGGAGTGCCTGAATCAGTCACACTGATTTACCTAACTGATATGGGTCAGCTTGAATTGTCAAGTGATCTTATCAAAATATAATTTCACCAAGAAGGTCAGGTATGTGAGATCAGTGGAAGGGTCTGTCAAAGCTTATCTTAAATACCATCAAAAATAGCCAAATAAGCAGACTATCAATTAAAGACCACCAGTCTGGATTGCCAGACTTACCTTAGATACCAACTAATTAATTAGTTTCAATTAGATCAACCTAATAATTCATGCTAGACTGCATAGCCAATAATCAAGTCCATCTTGATTCTTGTTAAAGACATAGACTTGACCAACCATAACTATTGTAACTAATTTAGAGAATCCTTGACCTAATCTAAGATAACTATTAATTAGATTTAGTCAATTCTTTAATTAAGTCTATTTTTTAATCTAACCTTAGGTCTAACCTAATTAATGAACCTAATTTTTACTAATCTATTAACCCAAATGTTATGATTTATGTCTTAGGATTTTCAATTCAAAATTCTAGATCCTAATCAAACAACCCTTAATTCTTAATTAAGTTTTGGACTGAGGATTGGGATTCGATATTTTAAAAATAATTTTTATATTTATAAAATAATTTTATAATATGGTTCTATCAACCAATTGCATATTTGATTCATAATCAATATATAAATAATAAAAATATGAATCTACTTTAGATTTAATCTAAACATATTCATGTAATTCAAGATTGAAATAATTTCAATACTAATCTATCATAAATCATCTTAGATCAAATCTGACATATTTATGATGATAAAAATCAGATTGAAATACTTTCAATCAAATTATAAAATTTTTTAGATCTAATCTAAAAATTTTTTGATTAGAATTATAGATCAACACGTACTATGATAATCTTTCTACTATAAGAGATAAATCTTACAGCAGGACAACCATATAAGATCAGTCCATGCAATCTAAAACATGTAATTTTAGATTTAAATACTTTTAAATTTAATAAATAATAAATTAATCTAGATTATATCTAATAAATTTATGATTTATATTAAATCTATATGAACTAGGACAACCTTTACACTGTAAGGGGTAAACCTTATAGCAAGACAACCTTATAAATCAGTTGGTATGATCTATTTTTTAATTTTAGATTTAAATAATAGATTATAATTTAGATCTAATCTAAATTACTAATTTAAATATATAAAAAATTATGTAATAAAGAATCTATGCTCTGATACTAATCGAAGAAAATAGATCTAGGGTTTTTTTATCAGATTTTGAAATTTTTTCAAAACATGCAGCGGAAGAGATAAACTAATCATATTAATTCATAATAAAATATTAAAGAATTTTAGATCTAGGATCCTATCACATGATTTAAGAATGCATTTAAATCTGAAAATAAAAATAAGAAAGGATGATGTTGATTAAATCAACATCAAAGCAATATTATACTAGATCATATCTAGACAATAGAAAGAAGATCACATCACCTTTATCTTTGCAATTTGGGTTTCCTAACTTGCTAATCTAAGGGTGAGGTCATCGCTCTGAGCCGCACATATTTTTGGCCTCTACAGATTGTCCACATAAGGCCTCGATGCAAGATCCGAAGGTCGATGACAAGAAATCAGCACAGCATGCTAGTACTGTGCTGATCCTTTTTTAATGGCTGATCTAGAACCTCCTTCTTCAAATCTTGGACTCTCCAATATTCAAAAGGAAGAAAAGAGGTTTGTGAAGAAGAGACATCTCTCAAAAATCATAAAAAGGAGGAGGAAGGGATCAAGAAAAAATCCTAAAGAAGAACCCTTTCTTCTCCCTTCTTTTTTCTCTCACCGGGACACAATGGTTTGTGTCTCAATGAAGTACCACACCCAAATCTTCTTTGCACCCAAGCATCCCACATCCCAAACCTCTCACTTAGATCTAAAACTTATAGAAAACTCATGCCCTAGTTTCTTTTAAATAAAGAGTTATGATAGAGTCTTTGTCTAGGTCAAATACCTAGAAAGGTAGGTCCAATTTGAGCAAGGATTGGAGCACCCAACTCTTGGGTGTCCCCTCTTTATTTTTTTTTGTAGACTCTAAGAAGTTTGTGCAAATAAGTTTTCTATTTTTCATGAAAAAATTAGAGGAAAATCAGATGGTTTGGTGCCTCAAAAAAATAAGGAAAGATGATATGTCAAACTCTATCCAATAGAGACCTAGGTCAAAACAACTTATTTATTTTGATCTATTCCATAACTAATTTTCTTCTAAAATAATGGAAGACATAAAAAGGATGTGAATACTTTCTAAAAATAAAATTTTTCATGAAAATTTTAAAAAAATTGGTGTGGGGGTATGGAAAGCAAGGTGGCGCAAGATGGAGAAACCCTAGTCACACTAGGACTTCTAGTTTTAACTTAGTCTTACTTGTTATTTGAATCTAATTAAATCAAAACTAACTCAACCCAATTAGAGATGATCTTAGTCCAGCTAATAGTTTCATTAAATTAAATTAATTTAAATTTAAATATAATTTAATTTTTAATCAAATTAAAAATTGGATGCATACAAGTCCTAATTGAATAGGAACTTGTTCTCCCTTGCAATTGGCTCATCCAATAAATAAATTAAACTTGATCCAATCAAGTTTAAATCAAATTTAATTAAATTATATTTAATTAACTTAATCTTAATCCTTTGGCTTAATCAAATTAAGCCAATTAGCAATTCAATTGCTAATCGATCCTCCTGCAATACTTGCACTAGATCAAACATCAATCGTATTGATTGTTTGACCTAAGAATGATTTTAAATTATTGATTAACCATCCGATCAAATTGAGATCTTTTATGTGTATAATTTCATAAGTTCAAACCTAATCCGATAGCATAGGAATAAATTTTAGTATCAATCGAAGTGATCATCTAGCAATGATATCCAACGATCGGATAGGTCGAATGTATAAATCAATACTCTTAGAATCCATGTGGATATAGTTTTCGTATAATTCATCCTCTTGACATTAATGCTCATAGGATGATTCAGAGTTTAATTGTCAACTTTGATTAAATCATTCATATTGTATTTCAAAATAATAAATCCATCTCATGAATTATCTTGGTCAAGGTTTTGCTAAATTGAAATACAATACTACATTTTCTCCAAACTCTTGGAGTGGTTAATCCTATCTTGATCACTCACCGACTTCATAAGTACTTAACTATGCTCAAAAATTTTTTATTACTGAATTAAAAATTTAGATAGTCTGGTACCAATGCACAGTGAGTTGCTTATAAGCTACTATGGTGATCTCAGGTCTAAGGGACACTTATACCCATATCTCATCAAAGTAATTCTCAATAGTAGAATACTCTGAAGTTGGTCACATTCAGTGATGATGTACCCTTACATCTCACCTGTATGCCATATCAGTATATCCACACTCCTTGATTAAGAGAACAATCAACCTATATGGTATGCAGCGACCTATACTCGATAAACATTATCGTCCTAATTAACAACATATCATTTGATCGTGAATAGTTTAAGGACTAATTGATAAATTCTTTCTTTATCAAAACTAAATAGTCCTAAAGACTTCATTATAACAAAAAAAGTTTATTAGAAGATGTAGATTTTATAATGAAAAGGCCAAAATAATATTTTATTCAATAATAAATTATTTACAAGTACAAGATAGCACAACCGTCAACATACTGATGATCGACTTTAGAATATAATTTTCCACATGAAGCTCCCAGATAATGAACACAGCAATAATAAATTCTTGTCCTTCTCTTCAAGATCCATCCTAATGTTGAACAAGTCCATGTTCATCCGGTCAAAACACTGAATATGTCTCGCAACATCCTCATCCTCCTGCATCCGAAGGTTGTATATTTGCTTCTTCTATATTAATTTATTGCACATGTTCTTCTTCATGCACAACTGGCACAACCTCGATCATAAATTCTTGGATGTCCTCTCTTCCAACATGGCATACAAAATCTCATCTACTAGACAAACTCTAATCGTGGCATATGTCTTTTTCTCCAAGGACATCCACATCTTGTCTGTCATCTCTTCTGGCCTATCCTTCAAGACTAAATCTAATCCATCTGAACTAGCAGATCCTCCATCCTAATTTTTCATATCGTGAAACTTTCTTTATCGTCAAACTTCTCAAATTCTACCTTCAACCCGCTGCCTTCCATGATCAATCCGAATCAAAAAATAGCAAATAGGTATATCTAAAAAATTACCTTGACTAGGAAAGATGGACAGCAATCCTTAGATCTCTTATTTCCTCACAAAGCCTGGAGAAAATCTAAATCTGATCCTTGCTACTGATCCTCTACTAAAACCTGATCTTCTTCCTCCTGAAGGAAAAATCAGATTTTCGGGGTCAGGTTCGCTCAGATTTGAATGGATCGAGAGGCATATTTCAAAAATTTCTTCTTAGATCCTAATCAGATCTGATTTTATGATCTAATAAATAAGAAAATAAAATTAAATTAATTCTAAATTAATTTTATCTTGATTCTGGATAATCTGATTATTCGTTGATGATCCTCTTGAAGCCTTGAGATTCTGGATCTAGCTACGCAAGCGCTTGGTCTCTACCGATATCCACTTGGACTGGATCTGGAGATCTTCTCCTTCTCTTTCTTTTCTTTAAAAATTAGATCTAAATCTAATTTAGAGGATCTTCAAAACTTCTTCTGAAGATCATCCATCATCTCTGCAGCAGTGCTACCTTCTTCCTTTTTCGTCAGCCTTTCCTTACCTGACTCACACTAATCTGAAGATCTAACTTTCTTGAGCGTGGAGAGGAGAGAGAGGGTCAGATGGTGGCATGGAGAAGGGAGAGGGACAGCCTTGGGACGTGGGTTAAGAGGAACTCTTTTTAAAAGTGGGCGCAGATAGGATCTATTTATAGACTCTGCTGCATCATGCAATGCTGCATCACCCCAGCCAATCATATTGCTTCATGCAATCAGATCTAAATCTGATTGATGGGATGACATCACCTGATCCAATCAGATAAGAAACCCACAGGTTCATTCTTAGATGGCGCCTAAGACTGATCAAAGTAGATACCCAAGGGCCACCTAAGTAGAAACCAAGAAGCAACCTAGAGTCCCATCCATATGGGACTCCAACGTCCCTATCCATGGGCGCATGCCATCCTAGGCGTGCGCCCCCTTCTTTCCAATTTTCAGAGAGGGCACAAGCCCCTATCTGCTCTCCAATAAGTGCATGATATATGAGCAGATGTCCAAGGGTCAAAGGTCAATGTTTGACCAAGTCAAAGTATAAGAATTAGCAGGTGATGGAAAATAGCAAGTGTTGTCTCAAATTTAACTCATAAATTAAGACAATCCTTTTCTGACTTGAATAAGCTTCAATCAGATCAGGTAAAAGTACCTGAGTGAGCACAAACTCATTTGGCTCAGTCGAGATAACTTTTATGATAGAAAAAGGAGAATGTTAGGCTCAATCATGTGCTAGCATGATTTCCTTGAACCTAATTGAATCTTATTCAAATCAATTGAACTGGGTTAGTCTAATTGATAATATTCAAATCCAAACCCTTTTTTGTATGACCCAGTTAGGTTCAGTTCTGTATGGTAATGGGACATGTCATGCCTCCATCATCGACATCATCGAAACTCTTTTCGATGGATCAAAACTTTTCTGATTCAGACAACTTAGAATGATCGATCATCTAAATCATTCTAATTGCACCCAAAATCCACCAGTGACACCTAGTAGCATATGGTGGCAACCCATCAAAACCTAAAATGAACCTCTCGGTGCAGCTACTTGTGTCATTAAGTTCTTCTATCTTAAGCCCCAATTAGATTAGGGTTAAGGTGAACTCGTCAAACCCTAATTTCTATCATATGATTTAATCATTCAATTCAAGTCCGATGTGAAAACC
Organism: Cocos nucifera; assembly: GCA_006176705.1. Classification (NCBI taxonomy): domain Eukaryota; kingdom Viridiplantae; phylum Streptophyta; class Magnoliopsida; order Arecales; family Arecaceae; genus Cocos; species Cocos nucifera. The sequence continues at coordinate 381,438 of QRFJ01002503.1, read as the reverse complement.
TTAATAGAAACTCCTTCTATTATTTCACACTCTACCATGGCCATGGGCTTATGGACTTGATTCTCATGATCATCATAGGGTTGCTCCTCTTCTATCGAGATAGATAGATTCCATCTTGGTGCAATCCAATTCCTACAATGAACATACTATAGCCAACATGCACCTCAGGATTTTGAATGCTAAGAGATCGAGTCATGGTGTAGTCAAATTATAACACCCTCAAGGTAAACTATCGATGCACCTCAGGTCAAAGAATCAGATACACCACTATAGCATCAAGTCAGTTATCGATGAAAAGGTAGACTTCCTTATGACTATTCGAGGTGGTCACGCTCAGTGCCCTCGTTCTCTAACGAGTACCTGTACTCTCACTCCGTTGTCTCTACACCATAGACTTAAGACTCATCTACTATAAAAAAGTGATTGTACAATAATCTTTCAGATCAATCACCATCCTCATGATGATCCTACGGTCAGGAGCATTTTATGAGTTAATAATGAAAATTTTGATCTTAAATTTTCAACTCTTGAAAATATGAATTATCATTACCATTAACTCAAGGGATGTATCACAGACACTAAATACACTTATATGATAGAAAATAATCCATTTTATTATTTATAGTTAAAATTATAATTTTGCCCTTAGAAGTGTATTACAAGTGTCAGCCAATTCTGACTTCTAGGACACACATATCTAACAAACTCCCACTTGACCTAAAGCCAATTGGCTACAAATCTAAGTCCCATCTTCTCAAGGTGGGCTTCGATCTTCTGTTGGCCCAATGGCTTTGTAAGCGGGTCTGCTACATTATCTATGGAGTTGACTCTCTTGACCTCGACATAACCCTTCTCGAGATAATCGCGGATAAGATGATGTCGCTGCTCGATGTGCTTGAATTTTTGGTGAGACCTCGGCTCCTTAGCAAGGGCTATAGTGCCATTGTTGTCGCAGTACAGAGGAATGGCATCTAATGGCATCACTTCGATCTCTACGGCAAACTTCTTATACCAAAATGCCTCTTTTACAGCTTTCAATGCAGCAACATATTCTGCTTCTATGGTGAAATCTGCTATTACTGTCTGTTTGAAACTCTTCCAACTAACAGCTCCACCATTGCATAAAAATAGACTTCCAGATATCGACTTTCGATCATCTATATCAGACATAAAATTCGAGTCTGTATATCCCTAGACTTGGAGTTCTCTATTGCCAAAGATCAATAACATATCCTTAGTTCTTCTCAAGTACTTAAGGATACATTTCACAGAAGTCCAGTGCTCTTCACCTGGAGTTGACTGATATCTACTTGTGATACTCACAGCATGGGCTATATCAGGTCGTGTACATAACATGGCATACATGAGGCTCCCTATTGCTGAAGCATAAGGGATCTTGCTCATGCATTCTATTTTCTCAGGTGTGCTAGGGCACATCTTCTTGGAAAGATGAATGCCATGTCTGAAGGGTACTAAACCCCTCTTAGAGTTTTCCATACTAAACCTCTTTAGCACTTCCTCTATGTACATCTTCTGTGAAAGTCCTAGCATCCTATTCGGTCTATCTCTATAGACCTTAATTCCTAGAATAAAGGATGCTTCTCCTAGGTCTTTCATGGAGAATTCTTTAGATAACCATATTTTAACTATGGTCAACATGGGAATATCATTTCCCAATAAGGAGGATGTCATCCACGTACAATACGAGGAAGACAACAGCGCTCCCACTGACCTTTTTGAAGATACATGGCTCCTCCTCATTTTTGATGAAACCAAATATTTTGATCACATCATTAAAATGAGTATTCCAGCTCCGAGATGCTTGCTTAAGTCCATATATGGACCTTTGCAGCTTGCATACTTTGTGATCATCATCACTGGATGTGAAACCTAGCGGCTGTTCCATATAGATATCTTCCTCAAGATATCCATTTAAGAATGCCATTTTCACATCCATTTGCCATATTTCATAATCGAAATAGGCTGCAACAGCAAGCAATGTGCGAATGGATTTTAGCATAGCTACTGGCGAAAAGGTATCCTGATAGTCAATGCCTTCGCGTTGACTATAACCTTTTGCCACTAATCTAGCTTTGAATGTCTCCACATTCTCATCTGCACCAATCTTTCTCTTGAAGATCCATTTACACCCAATAGGTACTATACCTTCTGGTGGATCTACCAAGGTCCAGACTTGGTTTGAGTGCATCGAGTCAATTTCTGACTTCATTGCCTCTAACCATTTCTCAGAGTCGATATCTGATATCATCTCGTTATAGGTTTTGGGATCATCACCATGAACCCCATTACCTACGAGGAACATTTTCTCTACTTCCTCTGAAATAGTACCTAAGTACCTCTCAGGAGGATGGAAAAATTCTTTCCGATCTACGAGGTGGAGGAGGTAGTGTATGGATTGGCTTAACCTGATTTGGTTCCATTTGGTCCTTAGCTCGTTGCTCTTGTGAGACTTTCTCATCGAGCTTGATCTGCTTTCCAATGCCGCTATCTTGAATAAACTATTTTTCAAGAAAGATGGCATGTCGACTCACAATCACATTGTGATCTTCTGGAATGTAGAAATAATATCCTAATGACTCTTTAGGATATCCTATGAATCGAGCTCTAAAGGACCTAAAGTCTAACTTGTCCGCTTGTTGTCTTTTGACATGAGCCGGACAACCCCAAATTCTGAGATGACTCAGACTTGGTTTCTTACCATGCCATATCTCATACGGTGTGGTAGGAATGATTTTAGAAGGAACCCTATTCAGTAAGTATATTGCAGTTAACAAACAGTATCCCCAAAGAAAATCAGGAAGGTCTGTGAAGCTCATCATGGATCGGACCATATCTAATAGGGTCCGGTTCCTCCATTCTGAAACCCCATTGAGTTGAGGTGTTCCTGGTGGAGTCCATTGAGAGACTATGCCATTTTTCTTGAGATAGTCCAGGAATTCCGACTAAGGTATTCACCTCCTCGATCTGATCGAAGAACCTTAATGGATTTTTCAATTTGCTTTTCTACTTCATGTCTGAATTCTTTGAACTTTTCAAAAGCTTCAGACTTGTGTCTCATAAGATACACATACCCATACCTAGATAAATCATCGGTAAAGGTTATGAAGTAGACTAAAGTTGCCTCTAGCCGGCACATCAAATGGGCCGCACACATCAGTATGTACTAGGGCAAGAAGATCCGTGGCCCTTTCCCCATGTCCTACAAAAGGGAGCTTAGTCATTTTGCCATGAAGACAGGATTCACAAATTGGATATGACTCGGAAGTCAATGGACTCAATAGCCCAATTTTCTCCAATTTGTTAACCCTATCTTCTGCTATATGACCTAATCTTAGGTGCCATAGATACCTATCATTTGGACTATCCCTAGGTCGTTTTGATTTTATGGCATTCACATTTTGCTCAAAATTAAAAATAGATACATCAACATGTAACTGATAAAGACCGTTAATAAGAAAACCACTTGCAATTTTATTTCTTTCATAAAGAATGTTACAATGGTCCTTAAGAAAACTAATTACATAGCCTTCTAATGCAAGGCAAGAAACAGAAATCAAATTTCTGCTTGCTGCAGGCACATAATAACAGTCTTTTAATACTAAGTCTAAACCAGATGGTAGTCGAAGAGGGTATGTTTCCACGGCCATGGTAGCAACCCTTGCTCCATTTCTGACGTGCAGGATCATCTCACCATCCCTCAGCCTCCTGCTATCCTCAAGATCCTGCATAGAAGTGCACAAATGAGCACTAGAACCAGAGTCAAGCACCCAACTGGATGCAGAAGAAATCGTAAGGTTAGACTCAATAACGAGCATACTTTCAGAAGAACCAGCCTCCTTCTTATTCTTCAGGGTGGCCAGGTATGTAGGGCAGTTTCGCTTCCAGTGGCCATCATTGTTGCAATGGAAATACTTTTCTTTGTCAGCGACCTTCTTCAACTCTGTCTTTTCTTCTTTCCTCCTTCCATCTTCTGCTTTTTAGCAGACTTCTTCTTCTTTCTAAAAGACTTTTTCTTGGAAGAAGTCCGTTTCATAGCAAGCACTAAGCCTTTAGAACATTTCATGGAAAGCTCAGAGGTAACCAGCATGTTTATAAGTTCGACCAAGAAGTTTTGAAGTTTATGGATATGGTAGTTCATGATGAAATGCCCATACGCATCAGTCAAGAATTGCATAATTATATTATTTTGCGGATCCAAGTCCAACCTTATTTCGAGCTTCTCAAGCTCTTCCAAGTTCTTGATCATCATCAGACAATGATCTTGGACTAACTACCCATCATGCATCTTAGTCTTGAACAATCGTTTAGTGACTTGATACTTGGCTGCGTGACTCCGTTCACCAAACATCTCCTGTAGGTGAGCCAACATTTGGTGAGCAATTCTAATATCTTCATATTAGCGCTGAAGCTCATCAGACATCGAGCCCAACATGTAGTATCTGGCCTTATTGTCTTCATCAGTCCACTTATCTAGAGACGCTCTCTATTCAGTGGATGGATGAGCTGGTAAGGTTGGAGGGTCCTGGTCTAATATATGAGTTAACTTTTTGAAACCCAAAATAATTTTGAAGTTCTGGAGCTAATTATTGTAATTTGGTCTGGTCAATCTATGGGTGTCCAGAATTCGTGCTAGTGGGTTAGATGAAGATATTTTTCTATAGAGAGTCAAAGTTTCTAGTTAGATATTATAATTAAGACTTAACCAATTTGTTTAAGAATTTTATTTTAAAATAAATTAGCTTCCATTATTTACTCCGATCTCTACATTCCTCTGTAGAGATGTGAAAATCTCCACGATTATTGATTTCTAGTGGATGGTGCGGTCCCACCAACTGACTCATCATCTCATCTGACAGTTATTGGTGATGGGTTAGCCAATGAGTGAACAACTCTTGTTCAATGATTCTCTAATCATGATGCACTCAAACTTGGTCTCTAATTCATGAATCTCATCGTGTCCAGAATATTGATCCACTCCTTAGTTAAATCAGACCCACCATTTGCATAGATTGGATTCCTAATTGGATCTCTCACCATATCCAAAATATTGATCCCAATCCATCCTCCAGCCTGTAGCATCCAATACCTAATAGACATGGTTGTGTCTTTTCGGTGCAACTGAACCACTGTAACCAATCGAGAACAATCAATCCTGGGAAGAGCCCGCACATCTACAACGGTGGAAGATCTTAGACTTAATCTTTTCTTAGAGAGATTTGATTTAGGTCTTATTAAACTAGACTTGACATAGTCATAACCATTATGACTAACCTAGTGGCATGGGTTAGCTCGGATTATTGACCACCTCAGATCAGAACTGAATCAACAAACATGGCCAGATAAGTGAGACCGATGGAAGGGATATGTCATTAACTCGACAAGAATATATTTGAGTCGAGTAGCTTTCAATTAAAAACCAGTCGATCGTATCTGCCAGACTTATCTTAGAAATCAAATTATTGAGACAGAACCAATCGGATTAGCCTATAATCCAGACTCTAACCACTGAGCCTAATTAGGTTTTAGCTTGATTGATCACTCACGTGACTCGATCTTGACCCAAATTTAATCCTATTAGGCTGGTCAATTTAAGCACTATTGATCCCATCTAACCAACTCTTGATTCGGTTCGATCAATCGCTTAGACCTAATTAAGCTATCCAAGCCCGAACCTAGATTTATGAATATGTATTAGATCTAAAATTTTCAATATTAGACCTAATTGATATTTTATAAACTTAATTCTCAATTAAGTTAGGATTCTTAAACAAAACATGTAAATAAGATCCTAAGGTTTCAGGATCTAGGGTTTTGCAGAAAGTAAGTTTTCAATTTTTTATTAAGGACGAACACGCAGCACCCCTACACATCATAAGAATACTCCATCGAATGGAAGGAGAGGGTCTTTAAATTCTACTTTATTCTTATGACCGGACGGCCAAGGGGAACGCCTTAATCAGAAATATAACTAATCTACAAAAATAATTAGATCTAAGCATATATCTCATATATATATAAAAAATGATCTAATTAAAACATGTTTTGCATATATCTCATATATCATGATGCATATTTTTTAGATCTAAATTATCTCATAATTATCTAAAAAATTAAATTTAAATTTGATCATATCAAATAAAATTTAATCTAGACCCTTTTGTAGAACTATTCTACAACTAGTCTAAACATGCAACTATCATATCTCATATGAACAAATTAATTTTATTTTATTTTTTATTTTTAGATCTAATTATAACATTTATAATATCACAAAATAAAAAATAAATAGATTTAAAAATTATATTTAATCAAATTAAAATTATGATTATAGTAGACTACACATAGAATAATTCTATTCCTAGTCTAGTTATGTATCTCATACATTCTAGATCTAGATTTATTAATTTTAATTTTTTAATTTTTTAATTTTAGATCTAATCACATCTCATGTGATATCTAAAATTACTAATTTATCAGATTAAAATCATATCTAAATAAATTTTATAGAAACCTAGCTCTGATACCAGTTGAAGGGAAAATCAGATTTTTCGGATCAGGTTCGTTCAGATCTGATTGGATCGAGAGGCATATTTCAAAAATTTTTTCTTAAATTCTAATTAGATCTAATATTTTTTAGATCTAATTTTATGATTTGATAAATAAGAAAATAAAATTAAATTAATTTTTAATTAATTTTATGTTGATTCTGGGTAATCTGATTACCCATTGATGATCCTGCTGAAGCCCTGAGGTTCTGAATCTAGCCACGCAAGTGCCTGGCCTCTATCGGTATCTACTCAGGCTGGATCTGAAGATCTTCTCCTTCTCTTTATTTTCTCTAAAAATTAGATCTGAATCTGATTTGGAGCATCTTCAAAAACTTCTTCTGAAGATCATCCATCGTCTCTATAGCAGTGCAGCCTTCTTCCTTTTTCGTCAACCTTTTCTTGTCTGACTCGCACTAATCTGAAGGCCCAACTTTCTTGGGCATGGAGAGGAGAGAGAGGGTCAGATGGTGGCATCGAGAAGGAAGAGGGACAGCCTTAGGGCATGGGCTAAGAGAAACTCTTTTTAAAAGTGGGCGCAGACAGGGTCTATTTATAGACTCTGCTACGCCATGCAGTGCTGCATCACCCCGGCCAATCACGTTGCTTCGTGCAATCAGATCTAAATCTGATTGGTGGGATGATATCACCTAATCCAATTAGATGAGAGACTCACATGCTCATTCTTAGATGGCACCTAAGACTGATCAAAGTAGATACCCAAGGGCAACCTAAGTAGAAACCAAGAAGCAACCTAAAGTCCCATTCATATAGGACTCTAGCATCCCTATCCATGGGCGCATGCCATCCTAGGTGTGTGCCCCCTTCTTTCCAATTTCTAGAGAGGGGACAGGCCCCTATCTGCTCTCTAATAAGTGCATGACACATCGGCAGATGTCCAAGGGTCAAAGGCCAATGTTTGACCAAGTCAAAGTATAAGAATTAGTAGGTGACAAAAAATGGCAGGTGTTGTCTCAAATTTATCTTATAAATTAAGACAACCCTTTTCTAACTTGAACAAGCTCCAATTAGACTAAGTAAAGGTACCTGATGAGCACAAACTCATTTGGCTCAGTCGAGATAACTTTTATGATAGAAAAAGAAGAATGTTAGGCTCAATCGTGTGCTAGCATGATTTTCTTGAACCTAATTGAATCTTATTCAAATCAAATGAACTAGGTTAGTCCAATTGATGATATCCAGATCCAAACTCTTCTTTGTGTGATCCAATTAGGTTTAGTTCTGTATGGTAATGGGATATGTCATGATCTTCATCATCGACATCATCGAAACTCTTTCCGATGGATCAAAACTCTTCTAATTTAGACAACTTAGAATGATCGATCATCTAAATCATTCTAATTGCTCCCAGAATCCACCAATGACACCTAGCAGCATATGGTGGCAACCCATCAAAATTGAAAATGAACCTCTTGATGCAGCTACATGTGTGATTAAGTTCTTCTATCTTAAGCCCCGATCAGATTAGGGTTAAGGTGAACTCGTCAAACCCTAATTTCTATCATATGATTTAATCATTCGATTCAAGTTCGATGTGAAAATCTTAATAGAAACTCTTTCTATTATTTCACACTCTGCCATGACCATGGGCTTATGGACTTGATTCTCATGATCATCATAGGGCTGCTCCTCTTCTACCGAGGTAGATAGATTCCATCTTGATGCAATCCAATTTCTACAATGAACATGCTATAGCCAACATACACCTCAAAATTCCGAATGACTAGAAGATCGAGTCATGGTATAGTCAAACTATAACACCCTCAAGGTGAACTGTCGATGCACCTCAGGTCAAAGAATCAGACACACTACTACAGCATCGAGTCAGTCATCAATGAGAAGGTAGACTTCCTTATGACTACTCGAGATGGTCACGCTCAGTGCCCTCATTCTCTAACGAGTACCTATACTCTCGCTCCGATGTCTCTACACCGTAGACTCAAGATTCATCTACTATAAAGAAGTGATTGTACAATAATCTTTTGGATCAATCACCATCCTCATGATGATTCTATGGTTAGGAGCATTTTATGAGTTAATAATGAAAATTTCTGCCTTAAATTTTTAACTCTTAAAAATATGAATTATCATTACCACTAACTCAAGGGATGTATCACAGACACTAAATATACTTATGTGATAGAAAATAATCTATTTTATTATTTATAGTCAAAATTATAATTTTGCTCTTAGAAGTGTATTACAAGTGTCAGCCAATTCTGGCTTCTAGGGCACACATATCTAACACCTTCTTTATGCTCAACTGAGCTCTGATTCCAATAATTGTATCTACGACTACTCGGAACCATAATCATAGATCCGATCTCTTGCATGAACTTGGGTGTTAATCAAGCAAATCGAAGAAGATCTAAGAAGAAAAGAGAAAGGGGATGGCACCTAGGTTTTTGGCATTAGAACTAAAGAGAAGGGAGTTAGAAAGAAAAGCTCAATTGTATTCCACTATATTATAAAAATTACAATATTCTAGTTTATATATCCTAGGATTCCACATAAACCCAAATAAATCATAGCTTAAAAAACTTTTCTAGGCTAACCCAATATATGAAAGCACTCATCGAGCCCATGTACATTTATGTCTCCCATGCTCTCTTCTTCTGAATCTAAATCCGATCCATACATGAGTTAGCCCCCTTAAAATCTCTCAAATCATGCTTTAAGACCCCTAGGATCAATTCAGACCTTAGACCCAAATAAACCTCTCATGTATCTCTATCCGATCACTAAGTCGGCTCAGTCCTGAGACTGAGCTGGCTAACCTGAGACTGGGTCGGCTCAGTTTGATGCTGAGTCGGTTCAGTTGCATACCGTGTCAGCAATTTCAAACACATCTTTCTATTTGGCTTGACCTCTCAGACATAGTTGATCCAATTTTAGATTGAGCTGATTAACCTACAGAAATAGCCCTTCTCTATAGTCTTCATCCCTTAGCTCTGATTTCTTACTCCACCTTATATCTTAGATCTTTAAAGCACCAACCAAGCCCCTCAAGATCTTCAACACCTAAATAAGCCTATGGGGGACTAGACACTGCCTCCACCATAGAACAACTCCTATCCTAGCCCTAGGACCATACCTATCCTAGTATCCTAGGAGCCAACTTTCTGACTCCTTTCGTGGCCTTCCAAGGTTTGGGAGCACCACCAATCATTACTTGATGCAAAACCAATGATATAATTTCAATGATGAAAATAGTATATAATGATGATCATGTATAAAAATTCTTACCTCTATTGAGGATAAACTCTAGAACAAGCTTTATTGATCCATAACTAGTATATGTCCAATCAGCGACGTAATTCTAACACATCCTCAATCAACCATTAGCATAATAAATAATAAATTTTATAAGATTTCCATTTTCAAAGCTCAAAGATTTAAATTACTATAAATCCCAAAGTTTTCGACATCTTCTAGTTCAATTGACTGCATCGATGCACAATCAAAATTGATAACCAGAAGAATTCATGAAGTGATCATAGTTGTAGTGAAAAATCATAAAAAAGAGAAACACAAGTACCCAGATAATGATACCTCAAAATCTGAGTGGATCAAATCTAGGTGACTCGACCAGTAAATCATGAAGCAAGAATTCAATAAGTTTAAGACAAGCATTGTCAATGATAGGTGTTCTATAAAAATCATGATGAAAATCAATGCCAATCCAAAATCCTCTATTAAAGTCACTTGAGATTCTTGAAACAAGGGTCCAGATCCACCCTCTAGATCTATAACTATGTAAAAAAGGTAGAGAGAGAAAAAGAAAGAAAAAAAAAGAGAGAGAAGGAAAGGAGAGAGAGCTCTCTTTTTCTTTCTCAAAATAGGGGATATCCCCTTCTCCCTCTCTTCCTTAAAATGGTAGCAAGAAGGCTAGGGCCGCGACCGATGATGGTTTCTGGCATGATAGTGGTGGTGGTAGCAAGCAGTGGCAGCTGGCTAGAAGGAAAGGAAGTTGGAAGATAAATCAAGGAAATAGGGTTTGGACTTTGCTCATAGTTTGAATTGCTCGCTGGTGACCGAGGCACCTTCACATGGTCATGGAGATTTGCCAAGATCTTGACAATAGCTCCAACGAGGTTATTGTCTTTGGATCTAGAGCAAACAAAGCAAAGGAAATAAAAATCAGAATAGGAGAATTTACTTCTAGTTAGATCTCAAGGATTCATCCCAAAATCTTGGTCGGTGGTGGTTATATGAGATAGGGACGAAGGAATAGAAGGTGCCTGTAAGGTGGAAGATCAAGATGTGTCATCTCCAACGATGGTGCAGTAATAATTGGGCTGAAGCATTATCTTCTTCTTCTTCTTCTTTTCGATGATAGCAAACCTATGATACCTCAAGAAGGAGGCTTTAGGGCTTTATAGATGATGGAGACTAAGGTTTCCTAGCCTCTAACAAGTTTGAAGAGTCGAAGTCGGACTCCTTCTTTGACTCAAATTGGGGAAATTCATTTTCTCCTTTTTTTTCATTAGGTTGGTTGTTAGGTCGGGCCTCACAAAAAGAAAATTCAATATCATCATCTTCAAGATATGCATTGATCAAAGAGGACGATCTAGCAAAAGAATTATTGTTCGAGCTAATAAAGAAGTTTTGTTATTTAATTACTAGTTCGATAAATTATTACATATTGTTGTTACTGTGGCGGTGATAGTGATGGCTATGATGGTGCTCATGATATTAACAACTTCAGCATTGTTGGTTTAGACTTTGCAATGAAGGAGAGTATTGAGATTTATTGCCAAGTCCCAATCAAATTAGGATTCTATTTTTAATTAGTCATTAGTTTTAATTACTTTATGATTCTATTCCTAGTATTATTTTTTAAAATTAATTATTTTCTTCTAAAGATTGTTAGAATTTATGTACCTAGTGGGTCTTTGGTTTATGAGCCAAGGTAGAAGTCAAACTTTCATCTACATGGTGCTTTATTTAGAGGGATCTTTAGTGTCTCCTTAATGTGGAAAATTATATAAAGAACTATATGAAAAATGGTAGAAAAAGTATATAGGAAGAAAGAGATGAGTGATTATTTGTGCATACGGAGACTCTTTTATGAGAGGTCCATGTGAAGTTTTGGTCTTTATTTTTCTTTGAATAAATTTATTTTTTTCTTAAATTTTTTCTTTCATAACTATTTTTTTCTCATGATTCTCTATATATATATTTATCTTGTTTGGTGCTTGTGTTTGTTTTGGATTTTAGACTAGCATGATCGATCTACTACATATATATCATACCATTCTATAAAGTCTGACTATAAAAAATACTTAATTTTTTAAAATATTCTTCACATGTTTCTATTGGAATCAGTGCAGGGTTGACAGTGCTACTTTCGAAAATATTTTTAAAATTAGCTAAAATATAGTAAAAAATTAATTAATCTAATTAATCAATTGCTAATCATATCAAAAAATAAATCCTACACTAAGGATCTAAACATGATATAAATCATACATATCAGATCTAAAAAATTAAAATAGTGCAGTAAACTATATACTAGATCTAAGTATTCTGAACACTATACCTTGTACGAGTAATTGATCGCCATGATCTGAACATCGTCGAGGATGTCCGCTTGTCATGATGCAACCACATAGATGTCTAACCTTCATGTATCATCCATACGAGGCTTCTAGTGCTGATCGGCTCTCCACGAGTGCTAGCTCAACACCGAAACTCTTCAGGGGCTATTTTGATTGAACAACTTTGATCTTCATCTATAAGCTTCATAGATGCTCCGGGTTGCTGGTAGATGTAGTAGAGAGGTAGAGGAGGTTCTCTCTGAAGTTTCGTGGGCTTACAATTCTCGTAGCTCATGCAATTGCTTTCCGAATCTCAGGTTCTAAAACCCTAGGTAGCATTCAGAAAAAGAACTTGCGCCCAACTCTCTTTGTTTTTCTTTCTCTCGATTTTGTTTAATATTTTTCTCATGCACATAGAGGCTCACGGAAGTCCTCTCCTTTTTTTCAGATCAATATCACATGTCCAAAAATCTCTTCCTTTTATTTTTCACCAAAAAAGTGGAGAGTATGCGTGAGAGGATTAGAAGGGGTTGGTTGTCAATTTGAATTCAAACTTGTTTTGAATTCAAATGCCAACCAATTAAATTCAAATCATAAGTGGCGTGAGAAGGGAAGGCATGGAATGTCTTGTGCATGGAGAGCATTCACGAGAAATACTTTCTCATGAGAAAAAGTGGGTGCACAATAGTGATGTGGCACAAGGATAAGGTGGACTTTGTTTCTTATCTAAGTTTGAATCTTATTCAAACTAAAACCAATAACAACCAAAGCTTATCCATAAGGGGCATAGAGAAGGTGGGCGTGAGATCCCTTTGTGCATGGGAGAAAACTTATGAGAACTTTTCTCGTGAATTTTAAATAGGGCGTGGGGCATATGTGGTGCATGGGAAGAGAAGACTAGTCAAACTAGTCATTGAATTTAAATTTCAACCAATTGAACCAATCCAATCAAAATTGGTTAGGCCCAATTAGATCAAATTAAATCTAACATAATTAAGCTTAATTAGGCTTAATTAAATTTTAATAAAATTAGGAATTGATTAAGCCCATCCTCTGATCAAATCAGGGTTCGAACCTCCTCGACGATTAGGTCAACTCGTGGCCTAATCAGGTCAAACCCAACTAAACCCAATTCAATTGGATTTGATCCAAAAATAATTACTTAATTAAATTGAGTTAATTAGTGATCTAATTACTAACAAAATCTCTCATAAATTTAGAGTCCAAATTCAGTGAGTGTCCAGACAATAGAGTTCCATCAAAATAAAACTCTTAATCGAAAAGTCCCAAATCAGTGGGACTCTTGATCCTGGTGTCCAAAATAAATGAAACTCATGATTGTAGAGTCTCAATTCTCAATCACAGAATCTCAGACATGTAGAACTCAAAGTCCTAGAGCTGTGGGACTCTTGATCGAAGAGTCCTAATCTAGTGGGACTCTTGACCATAGACTCTCAGATATTGAGACTCAGGGTCCCAACCTAGTAGGACTCCCAGTCGAAGAGTTTCAGTCCAGTGGGATTCTTGATCATAGAGTTTCAGTCAAATGGGACTCTTCATTATAGAGTCTCAATCAAGTGAGACTCTTCACCAGCCATCAAATCAGGTAGGAACCTCTAGTGTGTGTGACTCCATAGGTCCAAACCTAAGTCGGAAGCATAGAAATCAATTTTATACTAATCAAAGTGACCATCTAGCATGGTACCCGACATCCTGATAGGTCAAATAGTCGCAATCATAATATTTAGAATCTATGCAAATATGGTTACCATATAATTCATCCCTATGACCTCTATGTAATAGATGATTCAGGGTTTGACTGTCAATCCTAGAAAATACATTTATATCATGTCTTAAAGTATTTAGTCTCGTGACTCCTCACTAAGACTACCCTGATCAAGGATTTGCTAAATTGAAACATAATTGAATACAGCTCCTGAAATCAAGAGTGGTCAATCCCATCTTGATACACGCATTGACTCCTTAAGTACTTGACTGTGTTCAAAAATCTTTCATCACTAACTTAGAAATTTAGATAGTCCAGCACCAAAGCACAGTGAGTTGCTTGAAAGTCATCATGGTGATCTCAGATCGGAGGGACAGTTATATCCATATTCCATTAGAGCTAATCTTGATAGAAGAAAAGCTCCGAAGTTGGTCACGTTTAATGCAGATGTACCCATACATCTCACTTGCATACCATAACAGTGTCTCAACACTCCTTGGTTATATGAACAACCAACCTATATGGTACACAATGATCTATACTCGATAAACGTTATCGTCCTAAGTAACAACATATCTTTTGATCGTGAATAATTTAAAAACTAACGATAAATCCTTCTTTGTCGAATCTAGATAGTCTTAAGAACTTCATCACAACACAGGAGTTCATTAGATGACAATAGAATTTATAATAAAAAATATCAAAATAACTTTTATTAATGAATAAATCATATACAAGTATAATAAGTAGCACAACCGTCAATAGGCTGACAATTGATTTTGAGATATATTTCCAACAATCTTTCACTTGGACTAAAGTCAGTCGGTGCAGTATCTAATACCTATCTTCAACTTGAAGTCATTGAACTCCTTCACTGTAACAGCTTTAATGAATGGGTCGAATATGTTCTCCTTTCCATCAATCTTCTGAAGGTCGACATCATCTCGATCTATAATTTCTTGGATAAGATGGAAGCAGCACAGAATATGCTTCGTTCGCTGGTGTGCCTTAGGTTCCTTCGCCTGAGCAATGGCTCCAGAGCTATCACAATAGAGCAAAACTAGATCATCAAGGGAGGATGCTACTCCGAGCTTGGTGTTAAATTTTTTCAGCCACACCGCTTCTTTGGCAGCATCTGATGCAGCGACATACTCCATCTCACAAACTGAATCGACCATAATGTGCTGCTTGGAACTCTTCCAGCAAACGGCCCTACCATTAAGGGTGAATATATATCCCAACATACTTTTATTGTCATCATGATTAGACTGAAAACTAGAGTCTATAAACCCCACAAGTTTCAAGTCCGATTTATCATATACAAGCCACCGGTCCTTAGTATTTCTCAAATACTTCAGGATAATTTTAACAATCTTTCAGTGATTTTCTCCTAGATCAGATTGGTATCTACTCACTACTCCAAGTGAGTATGCCACATCTAGTTGCGTATATGTCATGGTGTACATTATAGAATCTACTACAGAAGCATATGGTATTCTACTCATATGCTCTCTTTCTAGAGGTGTTGTCGGACAATCCCTCTTTAAAAGAAAAATTTCATGGCCTATCGGTAGATAGTCTTTCTTAAAATTTTTCATACTGAACTATTTCAGCACAGTGTTAATGTATGTAGACTGGGACAATCCAAGCAATTTTTTAGATCTATCTCTATAGATCTTCATCTCTAGGATATAGAAAGCTTCTCCCAGATCTTTCATGGAGAACTATGATGATAGTCAAATCTTTATTCCTTGTAATGCAGGGACATTATTTTCAATTAAAAAAATGTCATCCACATACAATATTAGGAATACTATTACTGGACCATTAGTCCACTTGTATATATAGGGCTCCACTTCATTCTTAATGAAGCCATACATTTTGATTGTTCTATTAAATTGTATGTTCCAGCTCTGATATATCTACTTCAGTCCATAAATGGATCTTTGAAGTTTACACACCTTAGACTCATCTACGGATGTGAATCCTTCAGACTGTATCATATACACCTCTTCATTCAGCTCTCCATTTAGAAAAGTCATTTTCACATCCATCTACCAAATTTCATAATCCAGATGGACAACGATGGCAAGCATAATCCGAATAAATTTGAGCATTGCCACAGGAGAGAATGTCTCATCATAGTCAATACCATAATGTTAACAATATTTTCTGGCAATCAGATAGGCTTTAAAGATCTTCATTTTTCTACCTACATTCCTTTTTTTTTTTGAAGATTCGCTTACACCCTATGAGTTTTACTCCTTCGGGTGGATCAACCAATGTCCAAACATCATTGACCTTCATGGATTTTATTTCGAATTTCATGGCCTCAAGCCATTTTTCAGAGTTGGATCTCTATATTGCATCCATATAGGTGATCGGATCCTGATTGTTCTCATTGAGTTCGATAGGATCTCCATCCTGAATCAAAAAATTATAGTATCTATCCGGTTGATGTGGTACTCTATCAGATCGTCTTAAGAATATATCTATAATGGATTCTAGGTCTAATCTAATCAGATCCAGCTCAGGTTCAATAACTTATATCTATTCTTCCACCTGCCATACTTCATCAAGTTCGATCTTAGAGGCATTAGTTTCTTCACTAAGGAACTTCTTTTCTAAAAAGACTGCCTTAAGGCTGACGAACACTTTTTGCTCATAAGCAAGATAGAAGTAGTACCATTTGGTTTCTTTTAGGTAACCTATAAAACTACACTTATCAGACCCAGGTCCAAGCTTATCTATCATTAAACGTTTGACATAAGCCGGACACCCCCAAATTCTAAGGTGTGAGAGCACTGGCTTACGCCCTGTCCATATCTCATATGGTGTTTTATTAATAGATTTACTCGAAATTCTATTTAGAATGTAACAAGCTAACTCGAGCACATATCCCCATAGGAAGATCGGCAAACCAGCAAACCCCATCATGGATCGAACCATGTCCAATAAGGTCCAATTTCTTCTTTTAGACACACCATTGTGTTATGGTATTCCAGAAGAAATCCATTGGAAAAGAATCCCATTCTCTCCTAGATATGTCAGAAACTCATTTGAAAGATACCCACCCCCTCGGTCAGATTGAAGAGTTTTAATACTCTTTTCAGTTTGCTTTTCTATCTCATTTTGAAATAGTTTGAACATTTCAAATGACACCGACTTATGCTTCATTAAATAGACATACCAATATCTCGATAGATCATCTATGAAGATTATGAAGTAGAAGTATCCATCTCTGACACATAAGAGCATGGGTCCACATACATCTGAATGTACTAGACTCAAGAGTTCAGTGGCTCATTCATCTTTTTCAGTAAAAGATGACTTGGTCATCTTACTAAGAAGACAGGACTCATCGATCGAAAATAATTCATAATCACTAACCTCAAGAATTTCTTCTTGAGCTAACCTATTAATTCTATTCTTGTTAATATGACCTAGCCTACAGTGCCAAAGGTAGGCATCAGACACATCACTAATTCTAGGGCATTTACCAAAAGATTGAACCACGTTAATAGGCATAGAAAGTAAATAAATTCTATTATTCAATTATCCAATAAAATTTGTAACACCATTCAAAATAACATTACAAAATTTTTCTTTTATTGATATTTCAAACCCATTCATGACCAAAAGGCCTATAGAAATGACATTCAATAAGAAAATTGGACAAAAATGATATTCATTAAGAATAATTTTATTTGAATTGATTACAAGATTTATGATTCCTAAAGCTAGAATTGGAACTTATCTTCTATCTTCAATGTTCAGGAACCTCTTGCCTTGATCAAATCTCCTACTGACCTGCAAGCCCTGCATAGAATTACAAATATGATAAGGGCTCTCAATATCTAATATCCGGACAGTAGAATTAAATAAGAAAAAATTGTAAGATGTTATCATATAATTATCTTGTCCAGCAACCACTTGCTTCCTCCTCAGTTTGTTCGACTCTGAGGAGGCAATGTACAGAGGATAGTTCCTCTTTCAGTGCTCCTACTTCTTACAGAAGAAGCACTCTACCTGACTCTGGTCAGGCTTGCGCTTCTTGATCCGACCCTGTACAGTTGTTTTGGCATTTGGCTGCACCTTCTTGTTCTTTTTTTTTTTGTTCTTCTTTTCTTTCTTAAAGGATTGATGACCAGAAGAAGATCCTTCCACTATATTCACCATCTTCTTATTGAGTTGATGATCCTTCTTAAAGTTTTGTAGCAATCCCAACAAGCCATGATAGTTGACTGCAGGCTTTGTCATTTTGAAATGAGTTAGGAAGGAGAGGAAAGACTTAAGTAAGGAATTAAAGATCGCATCCTTACCGAGCTGCTCGTGCAGAAGAAAGCCCTGCTTGCTAAGGTGCTCGATCATCTCGATCATATACAATACATGATCGGTGACTGAGGCCCCATCCCTCATCCGAGCGTTGAAAATGGCACAACTTATTTGTGCCTTTCAACATCGTCAGGCGTACCAAAAAAGTCGTTCAACATTTGAAGCATTTCTTATGGTTGGGCATTTCGAATCTATGGCTGAATTTATCATTCATTATCGCCAACATTATACACCGAATGGTGGTACAGTCATTGAGCCATTTTTGATAAGTATCTCGGATCGCTCCTCTAGCGTTCGGAGCTGGCTCCTCAGGTGCTGGATCCGTTACGATATAAAGGATCCTCTCATTCTTCAGGATGATTTTCAACTTATGATACTAACTATCACAATTGGATCCCATTAATTTATCATTATCTAACAATGATCGGAGCGATAGGTTAGTGGCTATTTCTGCATAATAAGAAAAACCAAACCTAATTAGTATATAAATTAATTATCCTAAAGACTTAAACTTTAGTCTAAAGGTTCTTCTATTATTTTATATGAATTGATAGCCTCTACCTCTAATTTGAGTAATTACTTTAATTCCTTAGTGGGTACTAGAATCTACATAGACTGCACACGAGTCCAACTTTAGTTGGTCAACCCATGTGCACCTATGGGTAGGTTCAAAATTAATTATTTTTTTAAATAAATTTTAGTAATATTAATTTTGTCCCAGAGATCTAATCAGTAGGCTTTGGCCTCCACTAAAAATATCTGGTTAGGTCTAACTATTAACATGATCACATTTAGTCTTATCTAACCAATAAATGATTAGGCCCAACTTTGATCGGCCAACCTAACCATCATAAGAAAGACTTAACCAAATTATCATTTTATGAATAATAATTTCATTAATTAATAAGTACCAGGCCTTTGGACCTCCAGTGATTATCAAATTAATGAACCCATTATCACTCAACTTAATGAGAGACTATGATTTAGTTATCTATATAACTATTTCATTTTTAGAATCTAATAATTTTAAAGAATTTAGTTAACATATTTAAGAAAAGAAAGAAATATAGTAAGCCAATTTCGATCCTCCCACTGACTTCATCAAGTCAGATAAAAAAGGATCTAATCTAAGCTGGTATTAGGAGCACCTAAATCAGTCAGACTGATGAACCTAATTAACATGGGTGAGTCTGAATCACCAAGTGATCCAATCAAAATCTAACTCATCAGAATGGCCAGGTAAGTGAGATCAGTAGAAGGGATATGTCATTAACTCATCAAAGATCGAATTAGTGGGAGTAGCTTTCAATTAAAAATCATTAGTCAAACTGTCAGACTTACCTTAGACACCATCCGGTTTATTAGTTTTAATTTGACCAATCTAGTAATTATGGGTACGACCGCATAGCCATGAATCAAGTCCATTTGATCCTCGTTAAAGGTACGAACTTGACCAACTACAACTATTGTAATTGAGTCTATAGAGTCCTTGACCTAATCTAAATTAATATTTAATTAGATTTGATCAATTAATCTAAATTAGTCCACTCTTTAACTGACCTTAGGTCTAGCCCAATTTATGGACCTAATTTAGCTAACCCAATAATCTACATTTTATGATTAATGACTTAGAGTCTTAATTAATAATTTTAGATACTAAATCATTATACTTAATTTTTAATTAAATTTATGGGCTGAGGGTTAGGGTTAGATATTTTAAAAATATTTTTAAATTTTTAAAAAAAAATTATAACTTAGTATTATTCATCAATTGAGTCGACTCACTTGAAAATTGAATCGACTCAATTCATGAACAATACTAGTTGTAGGGTTTAATCTGAAACTATGGACACTACATAATACTAAATCATGAATCAAACTTTATCTAAACATGCATTCATGATCATAAATTAGATTAAAGCCTAATTTAATCAGATCATAAAAATATTAGATCAAATCTAAGATTTTTTTGATTAATAATTTAGATCAGCAACGTACCAAGATAACCTTTTCACTATAAGGGATAAATCCTACAGCAGGATAATCTACAATCCGTACGATTTTAATTTTAATTTTTAGATCTAATTATTTAAAATATTAGATTAATATTTAGATCAAATCTAAATTATCAATCTAAATATACAAGCATATCATGTTTAGCAAATCAGTGCTCTGATACCAGTTGTTGGAACCAGTGCAGGGTCGACAATGCTACTTTCGAAAACTTTTTCAAAATTAGCTAAAATATAGTGGAAAATTAATTAATCTAATTAATCAATTGCTAATCATATCAAAAAATAAACCTACACTAAGGATTAAAACATGATATAAATGCATATATATCAGATCTAAAAAATTAAAATAGTGCAATAAGCTATTTACTAGATCTAAATGTTCTGAACACTATACCTTGTGCGGATAGTTGATCACCATGATCTGATCATCGTCAAGCATGTCCGTTGGTCATGATGTAGCTACATAGATGTCTGGCCTCTATGGATCGTCCACATGAGGCTTCTCGTGTTGATCAACTCCTCGCGAGTGCTAGCTCGACACTGAAATTCTTCAGGAGCTATTTTGATCGAATAGCTTCGATCTTCATCTACAAGCTTCATAGATATTCTGGATTGCTGGTAGATGTAGTAGAGAGGCAGAGGAGGTTCTATCTAAAGTTTCGTGGGCTTACGATTCTCGTAGCTCACACAATTGCTTCCCGAATCCCAAGTTCTAAAACCCTAGGTAGCACTTAGAAAAAGAACTTACGCCCAACTCTCTTTGTTTTTCTTTCTCTTGATTTTTTTTAATATTTTTCTCATGCACACAGAGGCTCATGGAAGTCCTCTCCTTTTTTTTAGATCAATGTTGCATGTCCAAAAATCTCTTCCTTTTATTTTTCACCAAAATAGTGGAGAGTACGCATGAGAGGATTAAAAGGGGTTGGTTGTCAATTTGAATTCAAACATGTTTTGAATTCAAATGCCAACCAATTTAATTGAAACCATAATTGGCATGAGAAGAAAAGGCATGAAATGTTTTGTGCATGGAGAGCATTCATGAGAAACACTTTCTCGTGAGGAAAAGTGGGCACACAAAAGTGATGTGGCGCAAGGATAAGGTAGAGTTTGTTTCTTATCTAAGTTTGAATCTTATTCAAACTAAAACCAATAACAACCAAAGCTTATCCATAAGGGGCGTAGAGAAGGTGGGCGTGAGATCCCTTTGTGCATGGGAGAAAATTTATGAGAACTTTTCTCGTGGATTTTAAATGGTGTGGGGCATATGTGGCGCATGGGAAGAGAAGACTAGTCAAACTAATCTTTGAATTTAAATTTCAACCAAATGAACCAATCCAATCAAAATTGGTTAGACCCAATTAGATCAAATTAAACCCAATATAATTAGGCTTAATTAAATTTTAATAAAATCAAGAATTGATCAAGCCCATCCTCTAATCAAATCAGGATTCGAACCTCCTCGGCGATTAGGTCAACTCGTGACCTAATCGGGTCAAACCCAACTAAACCCAATTCAATTGGACTTGATCCAAAATTAATTACTCAATCAAATTGAGTTAATTAGCGATTGAATCACTAATAAAATATCTCATAAATCTAGAGTCCAAATTCGATGGGTATCTGAACAATAGAGTCCCATCAAAATAAAACTCTTGATCAAAGAGTCCCAAACCAGTGGGACTCTTGATTTCGATGTCTGAAATAAATGAAACTCATGATTATAGAGTCCCAACTCTCAATTACAGAGTTTCAGACATGTATGACTTAGAGTCCCAAAGCTGTGGGACTCTTGGTCGAAGAGTTTCAGTCCAGTGGGACTCTTGGTCGAAGAGTTCCAGTCCAGTGGGACTCTTGACCATAGACTCCTAGACATTGAGACTTAGTGTTCTAACCTAGTAGGACTCCCAGTTGAAGAGTCCCAGTCCAATGGAATCCTTGACCATAGAGCCCTAGTCGAGTGGAACTCTTCATCATAGAGTTTCAGTCAAGTAGGACTCTTCACCAGCCATCAGATTAGGTAGGAACCTCTAGTGTGTGTGACTCCGCAAGTCCGAACCTAAGTCGGTATCACAGAAATCAATTTTTGTACTAATCAAAGGACATCTAGCAATAATATCCGATGTTGGATAGATTGAATAGTCGCAATCACAACATTCAGAACCTACGCGAATATGGTATCGTATAATTCATCCCTATGACCTCTATGTAATAGATGATTCAGGGTTTGACTGTCAACCATAGAAAATATATCTATGTTGTGTCTCAAAGCATTTAGTCCCATGACTCCTTACTAAGACTACCTTGACCAAGACTTTGCTAAATTGAAATATAATTGAATACAACTCCTGAAACTAGGAGTGGTCAATCCCATCTTGATACATGCACTGACTCCTTAAGTACTTGACTGTGCCCAAAAATCTTCCATCACTAAATTAGAAATTCTGGTAGTCCAGCATCAAAGCACAGTAAGTTGCTTGAAAGTCTTCATAGTGATCTTAGGTTGGAGGGACAGTTATACCCATATTCCATTAGAGCTAATTTTGACAGAAGAAAAGCTTCAGAGTTGGTCACGTTCAGTGCAAATATACCCATACACCTCATTTGCATACCATAACAGTGTCTCAACACTCCTTGGTTACGAGAACAACCAACCTATATAGCACACAACGATCTATACTCGATAAATATTATCGTCCTAAATAACAACGTATCTTTTGGTTGTGAATAATTTGAGGATTAAACGATAAATCTTCCTTTGCCGAATCTAGATAGTTCTAAGAACTTCATCACAACACAAAAGTTCATTAAAAAATAACAGAATTTATGATGAAAAATGCTAAAATATTTTTTATTAATTAATAATTCATATATAAGTACAATAAGTAGCACAATCATTAATAGACTGACGATTGGCTTTAGAACATATTTTCAACAGTTTCATCATCGCGGTACTAGATCCCAAACTAGTAAAATTTTATTATAATATCGGTATATAGTTTGGTATGGTATAGTAGTATTGGTATAGGAGGTACATATGGTATGATATATTCCATATTGAATAGTATGGGATGGTATAGCAAATCATGATTCTTAAGCTTTAATATAAATACTTTATGAGACGAGTGTTTCATGAAACTATATTATGATAATCATGTGAATACATGTAGATTCAATATTTGTGGCCGGCAAGTGTATCAAAAAGTCAGTGCTTGTTCATGCTAGTTCATTTGAGGAATTTGAAATTCATGAGACAATGAACACCAAAAAAAAAAGGAAAAAAAAAATCTAGAGGTATGACATGACATGGTGTGAATTCTACCATATTGCTATGGGTTTCACTGTTTATAAAAAGCAACCTTTCGCTTTATGGTAAAGCTAATTAGCATCCTCTTATGGCACCCATGAACACAATGCTATATAAATGTGGACAGCATGACCACTCATAAAGTTTAAGAAAACATCCTCCACTCTATGCCTAAAATTAGTAGGAGGGCCCAACTAGGAGAAGAACATGAAGAACATTTGAAGAAGAAAACTTTTATTTAAACAAGTGGAGAATGCAAGGGGCTTATTTGGAGATAGCATCATACACAATTAGTAGCTTCCAACTTGCTTGCGTACATATGGTGAAACTCTCGTGGGTATACAAGGCCTAGAGTTCTAGATCATTTCTAGAGTTTTTTGACCATATTAATTAAGAGTTTTCTAGAGATTTTCATAGACATCTGAATTTAATTTCAAGATATTTTGCACATTTTCATCTTTCCATGTAACTCTTCATTCCAGGCAACATTCATCTTCCTTTTTGGACTACTCTGGTGTGCTACACAAATAAACCAAAAACAAATATGAATATAGTCCTAGTTAAACTATGACTCACAATGAGCCTCTAACACTCCCCTTTATTGCAGAGTATGAGATGATGATTTGATGAAAGCAACTTCTCACTGAGTAGCTCCTTATCGGCCCGTCCTCTTTAGCATGGGTCAAGGTCGGCCACAACTTCAACACTCCCTCTCATTATCAACTCCATGGTTCTCAAACCAAGATTCCATCAAATATCTAACTGGAAGCAACGAATATCCAATGGCTACATTTTTCAAGTATCACTTGATGTGGTGCTTCTGCACATGGCTGCACCCTAGTAGCCATTAATCTAGCTTATATCTATAACAATATGGCAAATGGAATTAGTCACATCTTGTTCATAACCACAATCCTAAAACAGTATGATTTATGCATACCTGCATAATCTCGTCAACATAACCTGCATCATGTGTCACTATCATACTTGTGCTTTAATATATGTGTATCTTTACTCGGACACATGTACAACTGCTTTAATATATGGAGGAGACCTAGTGAGAGTGGAGAGCTTCTCATCTCTCCATCTATGTTTGACCAGAGAGATTGGATGCCAAAAAAAAAAATATTAAGGATAAAAAGTAAATAACATCCTGCATTTTAGCTTAATTTGCAAATATCCCCTCTACATCTCAAATTTCTATAATGTCAATCTTGCATTTTTCAATTTATTGCAATGTGTCCCATGGACCGCTCAATCTGAGCAAAAGCTTGCCAATAGTGCCTACATTGTAAATTATTTTGAGTTGGATTGCTAGTATGGATTTATTGGGCCAATTTAAAATGGAATAAAATATGACATGAACTCAAAAGAGTTAAATGACCAAAATATCCAATTCTTAATCTCCATCTCCTCCCCTAGTCCTTCTCTAACTCTCATTGGCGACTTTCCAGTCATTGCCGCTGCTGCCCCCATTCCCTCGGCCGTTGTCATCATCGTACCTATCTCCACCCCCACCTCCATCCTCCTCTCCTTCTCTCCCTTCATTTTATTTTTCCTCTTTCAATCTTTTCTTCTCTCTATCCCTTCTCTTCTCGCTCCATTTTTAATTTATTCTTGCTGAAAGGGTTAAAGAACCCCAACTTACTATTAAGATAAGAGGAACTACTAACAAAGAAATGAAGTTGATAAAGAAATAATTGCAAGAGAAAATAAAATGAGGTAATGCAGTGAATATGTTGGAATATTGAGCCATTTTCATCTTTTTCTGATGTATGCTTACAGTAGCTTTAACATCTCCTACTATCTCCCTAGTGATATATTGAGTAAATAGAGTTAATCATAGTTAAAGATGGATAACATTTGAGTGAAAAGGAAAGATGGAAGACCACTTCTTTGCCATTGCCAAGCTTCATAGCTGCATCCTGGTATCAATTCCTCTTTCCAGTGTTACCGCCACAGAAGACACACACCCTCTTGATGATTGGCCCATCTTGGCTTCCTCTCATCTTATAGAAAGTGAGGGTTTTGTATTTTCTAAAATACCAAATAAAACTTGGGTCCATTTCATGTCACGACCCTCTCAGCAAGAACAAAAAAACTCTTAATGGTGATGTCATCTTCTTCACTCAAGTTTTGAAAAGAGAGGAAGAAGAGGAAAAGAGAGAGAGGAGGAAAGTGAGGGAGAGGAAAAGAAGACAAATAGAGGAGAGGAGAATAGGGGTCGAGGCAGCGGCCGGAGTTGAAGAAAGGTTAGGAAAGGAGATGAGGTTAAGATTAGGATATAAATATTTTGATTATTTAAGTCTTTTGAGCCCATGTCATATTTCATTTCATTTTAAATTATCCCAACAAATCTATCCTAGCAATCCAACTCAAAATAATTTGCCATGTAGGCACTATTGGCGAGCTTTTGCCCAAATTGAGCAGCCAATCAGTGGGAAACATTGCAATAAATTAGAAAATTGCCCAAATTGAGCAGCCAATCAGTGGGAAACATTGCAATAAATTAGAAAATGCAAGATTAATATTACAGAAATTAAAGATGCAGAACATATTTGCAAATCGAGCTAAAATATATAATGTTATTTATCTTTACCTAAACATTAAAGATGATGAAACCATCACATAGGATCCACTCTTGCTGTCTTTGTTCAGCTATCTTCTTCCTGCTGCATGCTCTCAAAGCCAAATGGATGATCAGATGGTCGACACCTTAAAAGGAGATCAAACCTTCTTCCGCACGGAAGATATAACCCCAACTTCAATGGTTAAAGGATTGGATTGATATGCAGAATGATATAGGTTCAAGTCCAAAGATAGCCACTTCGCATGCAAAAAAAAAAACAAAAAAACAAAAAAAAAAAAAATAAAACAAAACAAAACAAAAGTTTGGGTCGGTCCCAATCCACTCATCCTAAGGCCCTGGATTGCTGTGACAATGATTGGACAACAGTCCTTTCGCAAGTAAACATGGTAAAAGCAATAAAACAGCAATATATTTCCTCATAAGAATGGGCAGACATGAGGCATATGCACCGGTTTTCCGGTATTTCTGAGGGTCTAAGCAAAAATACAGGTGTTACATCCATGATATAAAGTCTGTAGCTTTTTTGACGAAACACTTGTTATTCAAAATATTCATCAACCTTATTCTTCTATCTTCTTATGTCTATCTTGGTTCAAGTTCTGTAATTGACACCTCATTTGGTGACATTGGTATTGACTTGCTTGAAGATCGGTCGTTTGCACCTCTAGACAAATTGAATTCATTTGAATAAACACCGGAGTCCATGCTGCTCTTTCCAACGCAAAACGCCGGTCTGGAAGGAGCTTGGAGAGACACAGTGTTACTGCTGAGCATCACAACAACTTGTGACATGTTGGGTCTATCAGATGGATTTTCCTGAACACATAATAATCCAATGTGAATGCATCTTAGCACTTCACTTCTTGGGCAATGGTTGCCTAAAGATGCGTCCAGTATCTCCAAAATTGTTCCTTCCGTCCAGCGCTCCCAGATCTGCATGTAGTGAATTCATTCAGTCATTTAGGATAGAACTACATTTGTATCTATACAATTGAAAACTCACATAGCTTAGGAGGTCTTGAGCAGATTCAGAATCAAAGTAACCACTGTTCTTTCTCCCAGACACGATCTCTAAAACCAGAACACCAAAACTGTATACGTCTGACTTGCTAGAATAGTGCCCACGCATGGCATACTCAGGTGCCATATATCCGCTGTAACAAAATGAGTAGATTATTTAAAATGCCTTATAATGAACCATGATTAGAATGCATAGATTATTCAAGATTTCTACTTACAATGTTCCAACAATTCGGCTTGTGGTGCCCTGAGTTTGGTCTCCACCAAAAAGCCTAGCCAAACCAAAGTCTGAAATCTTTGGGTTCAATTCTGCATCTAGCAAGACATTGCTGGCTTTTAAATCCCGATGTATAATTTTTAACTGAGATTCTTCATGTAGGTATAGTAGGCCTCGAGCAATCCCACCAATGATCTTGTGCCTTTTCCCCCAGTCTAGTTGTTCACGCTGTATAGGATCTATGTCATATAAACTAAAATGTCAATTAATTACATTCAACCAAAAAAAAAAAAAAAAAAAAAAAAAAAAAAACCTTGATAGTCAATTAAGGTCACACATTATAGAATAAGTCCATTTTTGAATGTAAGGCGGTTGGACATTTGTTTCTTCGAAACTAACAAGAAGGGTTAAGCGAGAAATGCAAATTCTAGATTTAATTGGAAGAGGAGAGAATATATATAAACAAACATCAAATTTCTAGATTCAGTATTAATATTACTTATAGATCTACTATATTAAAGAGGTTTCTAAAGAGGGTCAGCCAGATTTTTGTGGAAGATGAATTTATACCGAAGAGAATGGTATCCAGGCTTCTGTTTGGCAGATATTCGTAAACAAGCAACTTCTCTTGTTCTTCCATGCAAACACCCAGAAGCCTTACAAGATTCCTATGCTGGAGCTTAGCCACTAAAACTAGCTCATTTCTCAGCTCTCCAAATCCTTGTGATGAACTAGTTGATAACCTCTTCACTGCTATTTCTCGTCCATCAGGTAGCAGTCCCTATACAGAATTACAAGATTAACAGGACATAACTAGAACCAGAAAATAAATAAATAAATAAATATATAAATATAACTGATCAGGATAAAGAAAATAAAAATTACATGTGATAAATCTTTATTTTGGAGGACAAGTCTATTAAGATTAGATTTAAAGAAGTTTACACAACAGGCTTTCAACATACCTTGTAAACTGCACCAAAGCCACCTTCTCCAAGTTTGTTCTCTTCAGAGAAGTGAGCTGTCGCAGCTCGTAGTGTAGATATATCAAGTAACAGGGACTCAACATTTGCAATCTCTTCTGGGCGAGTCCCATCCACTGAAAGAGAACAGAGTTTTGAAACTATATATTGTCAAACATTTTCTTACTGAATCTTATGTCTGGAATAAGGATAACAAGATGAGATAATTGGACTAAAAATAAATAATTTTGCTCAATGAAACCAAGTCTGCTCTAGCTTTACTGGCTCATTGATGGCCATTGAAATCAATAATCAAACAACGCATGACTTATTGCTTATAGTAAACTTTTCTGGTCTAACTCCTGCAGTAACTTCACCTAATATTTAATCCTTTCCAATCTCGGTAGATTTTACTGAGACTCTAACCAAAACTTAAAGAAAAGAGCTGGATATTTTGTGTAAAGAAAGCATTTAATTCATGGGTTACTTACAGGGCAATCTTACAACTGGCTTCCTCCTCCTCCAGAAGCAAATGCAAATTAAGGAGATCAGAAAGAATGCAGCAACTAGAGGTATAGTAATCGCAAGGACCATGCCGGTGACATTTTTCTTTCCTGCATTGATAAATGACCAATTTTATCTGTATTTCTAAATCAAACATGCTACATTGATGATATCGAAACATGGAGCTGTTGGTTAAGGCATACAGCATATTAGTGCATCTTTGTTGCGTGTTATAAATATTTATGGCACCTATGGAAATTGAGAACAACGGATTGTGAGAAAGATTTTATTAATAATTATTCTATAAACCATATGGTTGTAATTTTGCAAGCTTGCTGACTGGAGTGCCTCTGGTAAGTGAATCAGGTGTGAAGCAGAAATACAGTTTAAAGAAGGGATTGCCATTTAAGAAGAATACAAGTTTTTCTTCTCTTGCCCAACGGTTATTAATCAGAAAGTGATCCTAGGGGAGTGTTTTTTTTTATTCTTTTTGATAAAACTATGGCAGTGTTAATTTGGTGTACTCATGACAGTGTAAACTCTGTTTGATCAAACCAGAATAAACTGGTGCTGGTTGGCATTACCTTCCATACTTTAAAGAAAAAGATGGCCACTTTGGCCGGTTTGTGGAAATAACACGTATATTACAGCATTTATCATTAGTGCCTCGCTGTATTGCTTATATAAAATTGTTGCCTTTTTATATAGCAGGTCAACAAGGAAAAGTTGATCTTTACCTGTTAGCTTAAGTCACGCGACTTCAAATTTTATTCATGATCAACCAAGAATATATGTATTTCTAGATTAATCCTTAATAACGAAGGAGAACTCCCTAAGGTTTTAATACACATCTAAGATTCTTATTCTTCGGAACTTCAGTTTTTTATGGGCTTGGTTACCCTCCCCCCCCACCTCCCCTCTTACCGTACAGGGCAAAGTGATTTCCAAAACCATGAGGGATTAAGTGGTTGCTCTCCAGATTCAGACTCTGTTTTGCTCCCTTCAGTTTAGGGACGAGATTGAGATAGCTTGTTGGTTGTGGGCACATTAAAAATAGCCCCTTTTCTTTATCTCCCAACTCATTCTATACACAATTTAATGTCTTCCGTTTCTACCGTGTGGTCGCAAGAACATGAATCGTGATAGGAAAAGCAGTGGGAAAAGAAATCCCTGTTTTGACTACATGCTAATATTTTAGTCCAGTGGATAGGGCCATTTCTTGGAATTTTATCATGTTATTAAACTATGCGGAACCAAAGGAAAAAAGACACTCGTGAGGTTGTGGAAGACTTCAATCGTTGTGGAAGACTTCAATCGTCTGATTGTCTGATATTAATGGTTTATATTTGGTTAGTTTACCAAAGGACTTTGGAGCTAAATGCGTCAAAAGGGTGCTGCTGAGAAGATCTTGGCCCTCATCTCATCTAGAATTGGTTTTGTTTTGCCATGAGTAATTTTTTATTGATAGATTGATGACGGACTGACCAGACTGTTGAGAAAGATGGCAGTGGTATCGTTTTCAGGTGGGCTAGTTGTTTAGATACCAGACGGAAAGGTCTCCTTTCGTGGGAAATCGAACAGGCATGCGACGACCCATTGAATGAGAAACATTTCAGAAGATTGAATCCCAGTAAAAATTTTAAAAGGCATATATGTAATACTTTCAGAATAATCATGTGACTAAAGATTCAGAAAACTGCCAAGGAATTGAAGGAGACCAAAATCGATCTAAGAATTTCATTGCAAATAATCAAACTCTGTTTTTTATTGGAAAACACATAAACTAATGAATCACACATTCCAAAAGTTCAGTTGTAACACATGCTGGATCTAAACATCTCAATAAATAACAAAACATGTCCATTTATTTTTTTTTTTTTACTGACAGAATTCCGAATTTATGGCATTGCAAGCAATAGAAAACAGGCAAGGGCAAAGTTAATCATATCAATTAAATTATGTAGAAAGATGCATTTATGACTCAAATTGATAGGACAATAAATGGATAAGAAAACCTGAAATATTAAACGGTAGACCCGGAAAGACTGATCTATTTGCAGATTAAGTCATGGTTCTGAAACCAAGAATGGATAGGTAGTTCATAAACTGAACTCTAGGCT
This sequence comes from Cocos nucifera, assembly GCA_006176705.1. Lineage (NCBI taxonomy): Eukaryota > Viridiplantae > Streptophyta > Magnoliopsida > Arecales > Arecaceae > Cocos > Cocos nucifera. The sequence goes on along the minus strand of QRFJ01002503.1, from coordinate 350,518 downwards.
ATTATAATTTTAACGAGTGCTAGAAATAACAATCTTATCCCCCTTACCTTCTTTTCCGGTCCGAGTAATAAGGGGAGGCGCTAGTGGGGCCGGTTCTGGTGCTGCCTCTGGCGACGACTGAAGCCTTAGCGTCGGTGCCCCTTCATAGAAGGAGTATATCTCGTACCTATAATTGCAGCTCCCTCCAAGCACCCTCGCTCCCTGCTTCCCCTTAAACACGGAGGGTAGCGGGTCAAGCATGCCGCTAAGGCACTGCCGGCACTGGCTCCTCGACAGGTCCCGAGTGCACTGCGCCAGCCCATATATCGTCGGAAAAGGAGAGTTCGTGGAGTTCAACATCTCCCCGGTCGCGAACATCTCGGTCGAGTTTGTGGCAGCCCAGTCGACTATCCTGCCCATGAGCACGCTGACAAGCTTGTCGAACAGGCTGGGGTCGGTTATGTTGCTGGTGTTATACATCTCGATCTCGTCCGAGGTATCGATGGTCGAGAGAAAGCGCTGGTTGGAGTAGTGGAGGAGGCAGTAGTCGTACCAGACGATGGCGCTTTTGGCGTAGGGGCAGAGATTGGGGGCGTCCTGGATGGCGTTGTCGAGGCAGGAGCGGCAGGTGGAGGCGTTGGTGTCGCCGCGGCAGAGGGCGAGGCCGTAGATTTGGTTGGGGATCTGACCGACGGTGAAGTTGGAGAAGCCACCGGAGAGAGAAGTGTTGTTGTCGAGGTAGGTGAGGAGGCGGTTGAGGTTGGAAGCGTATGTGCTGTTGGTGGTGTAGTTTCCGGTACTGCCGCATTTTTGGTCGAGGACGTCGGCGGCGGCTGGAGGGGAGTGGTTGAGGAGGAAGAAGAAGAGCAGAAGGCATAGCGGGAACAGCGGGGAAGAGGAGGGGAGAGAAGGGAACATAGCGAATGGATGCCCTATGGCTGCGGTGAGAACTCCCAGAGACAGAAATGATGATACGATCGGGCAACGGAGACAGGATGCGAACGGAGGTAACCGTCAAGTCTAAAACGGCACGTTTGAAGGACAGGTGGAACCCGAGCAGTGGTTGGACGGTCAGAGCGAAATGGCGCGCTTATGTTGTCGCGTTCTGGTTGTATCTTTCGCGCGAAAGATTGATCTTTCGCGACGTCAACCGTTGGATCGAGATAGACCAGCATAAATCTTTCTCCCATCCGCCTGCACGGAGCTCGAAGCCGCTATTGCGTGATCCAACGGTTCAGGTCACGAAAGAAGGTTTGTCAATCTTTCCCGCGGAAGATATAATGCGAGCGCGAGAAAGATATGCAGATTACAGCGTACAGTCGAATGACGTGAGTCAGGGCGCTTTCCTTGGTGATTAGATATTTAGTTTTCTAAATAATATTTTTAAATATTTAATTTAAATAATTATATTTTAATTTTTTTTAAAAAAACTATATAAATTGAATCTAGAAAAATGAGTTAGTGGATATTTAGGTTTTTGTTGCATGTTCCCAGCATCCATGCTTCACGGAGGTGGTAGACTTGGGATATCTAACACAATTCAAAGGGTATGGAGGAGGAAACATACTTTATAAAATAGTCTCTATTTTTTTCTTTTTTACTGAAATTGGGCACATAAGTCCGATTTTTTACACCAATAACAAAAAAAACTTCTTTTACATTGTCAACCCACACTTCCCTCCACATTGTCCTACCAAACTTCGATGCGGACAAAGTCCATTCGATATGCATCAACCTCCCTCAATTTCTTTCGATCGTCAAAAACTCGTGTTAACAGGGCGAAGAAAGAGGAGTTCCAAACCCAAAGCATTACTGGGAGCGGACATTAAACAATAGAGACCAAGGATAGGGCAATTGGTGCCAGCGAAGGAGAAGATCCAACTTGGATTTTTGGAATTTTTTTGGGAAATTGGAGGGGTTCGAGAGACCCTTTTTCTTCCCTTTCCATTGTATTTTGTATTATTCTATTTTTTAAAATGAAGCCAGTGTGTTATTTTGGGAATACATTGTAATGTTTTTCTTGGTTCACATAGGATATAAAGCAAGAGGTATCTTATCATAATTTGTCATTTGTTTTCCTTTTCTCTAATTACTTTTGTTGCAAAAAGGCATACCACATCATATGTTTATCTTAGATAAAATCTGTAGTAAACCTGTGCTTTGTAAAATTTAAGTAACGATCTTTACATTATCATAATCATTTGACATTTTGCTCATATCTAAATTAATAACATTTAATTATTAGCCATTAAAAATAATCTTTTCATTGATGAGCAATAAGATAAGCTATAATATCTTCCTGTTGTTGGCATCTATTATGTTTTATGATGACAGATAACAATCTTGCAAAGATTATTTTCTTTGTATCATGTTGTATCGATTATTAATTATTTTGTTAAGAATAAACATAACGGCCTGACTTTAGTTCCATATAGGATCCTTTTTTTTCCTTGCAGTTCTAATTTTAGTTTTGAGATTTTAATATCACACATTAATTATGGGAGAATTTGGAGTGATTATTGGTAAATACAAAATTACTATGACACAATTGTGTCAAATAACTTAAGTTCAAAAGTATAATTTTATAATAATACCAAGTGGAGGTTTTGTACAGATTTTTTTAATTTTTCACATAAATTTTAAAGCAAAAAAAAAACAAAAAAATATTTTTGAAATATTACGTGCTATGCACATGAAGTAGGAGGAAAGAAGACTCCAGACAAGAGTCTTTCTCTTCTCCATTTTTATGTGGGAACAAGATCCTAGGGCATGCTAAATATTAAGATTCTTGAGTTTATAAGAAGGGATATCCTCCCCTCTCTAGTCACCTCATCTCAAAGACGATCAATCACTGACGAGCACTAATTTCTTGTGGGCTTCATCGAGTGCTGCTCGATAAATTTTCATTGATATCTTGCTGGAGACAAGGTGAGGATCCCACAGCTTCCTTCCCTTTCTCTTGGTCCAGTGGCATACATCACCACCTAGGATAGCGCCAGCAAGTTACTAGATTTCATAGTAGATCAGCGTCTCCTATTTTATTTTTTTCTTCTCTTCTTTCACTGTACTAATTGCCATTGTCAGACATGGGCTGTGCCCAGATGATCAAGGGTCGGGATTTGCCAGCATGGGGAGGAGGGTCATATCTGGGGTCGCCGCCATAGGGACGGGTAGCATAAAGCCCTTTTCCCTTCTTTTATTTCCACGAAGAAGAAGAAACAAGAAAACGAGGAAAAAAAGAAAAGAAAGGTAAAGTAAAGTAAAGAAAAGGAAGAAGAAAGAGAGAGAGAGAGAGAGAGAGAGAAATCTCTCTTCCCCCTCTACTCTCTCTACCTTCTCTCTCCACTTTCTCTCTCTATAAACTTCTCTCTATTTTTTTCTCTAAAATTTTTTCTCTTCATGGATTTCTCTCTCTAAAAATCTTATAGATCAGTGGAGAATCTAGATATTTAATAATCCAAATCAATTGGCTGGACCCTAGAATGGTATTGCAAGTGACCATCTAACTTGTTGTCATTATCCAGATTTTTTTTGAATATTTATGGACTCATCATCAATAATCTAACTTGTTACCCTTACCTGATTGGATAATTTATTTATTGATCTAAAGAATTTAACTATACTATTCTGATTGATTAGAATTATTAGATGTTGATATCCAACTAGTCTCATCCTCCTCGTATCAATCTTGTTCCATGATGAGCATTAGTCTTTGTGATGCGATTGATTTGATAAGAAGATGTTGGGCAAGAGGATTTGTACTCCGAACCCTAAATCAAGATAAATTTTTAGATCTTTATTATTAACTAGTCACATTCTATATAGAATCAAAAAAATTTAGGATTAAAAGTATTTTGGATATTAGAGCTTTAAAAATAAAAATTTAATGGTAAGTTATTTTTTTTAGGTTGATGGTTGATTGAGTATGTGTTGGAATTATATCGTTGAGTGGACATGTTAGTTGTGGATTGATAAATCATGTTCTAGAGTTTATCATCAATAAAGATAAGAATTTCTAAATATTAATTATCTATTTATATAAAAATTATTTTGCGCATCGATGATTTAATTTATATGATTTTGATAGTTATATGCCATATACTTATTTATTAAGTATATGTATGATTCTATATGAAGTTATGTATGCATATCACTGGTATTGACTTAGCTTGATTTTGAAAATCATATGCATCAAGTTTTGAAACAAAATAAAATTTTAAATTACAATACCTAATAAGCTTATAATTGAGTTATATGATTGTATATAGGATTGTAATACTCTAGGCTAGCCATATTGTTGATATCCTGCCACAGGCTGGATATATAGTTGTGGTAGTATATAGGAGTAGCTATTGTATTAGTGCCCTACCATGGCTAGAAATATGATAATGGTAGCTCAGAGTTGAGCAGTTATGGTCTCCATGACTGGCATTATTAATGCCTCACCATGGGTTGTAAACGTGATTGTGATAGTTGGGGTTGTGCGCTTGTGGTCCTTGGAATAGCCACGGTTAGTGCCCTATCACAGGCTGAAAATAAAGTTATGGTAGTTCACAAAACTAGCCATAATATTGGTGCTCCACCATAGACTGAAAACATGGTTGTGATAGATTACAATATGACTAGCTAAGGTATTGATGCCCTACTATGGGCAGAAAACATGGTTGTGGTAATTTAGAGCCCAACACCTTGATATGATTGGATTCAATGTATGTTGATTTTAGATAATTATATGATGTAACTCATTACACAAAATGATATATTTACTTTGCATGTTTTATTAATTATGGTATCTTTTGGCATATGATTTATATGAGTAATAATTATTATTATTTTCTCATTTATTATTATTATATTAGTGTTGGTAAGAGAGATTCTTACCAGACTGTAAAGCTTACAATCTTCTCCTACCTTTTTTCTTTTTTAGGTAACAGAATATTTGTACTTGACTAAGATTGGGATTATTATTTAAAAGGATTGATTAGATAGAATATTAGTAATATCAGTTGGATGACTGAGTCTTATAAATTGTATATGGTTTGATATTTGTTAATATAGAATTATTTATTTTGAATTGAGATCGATAATGTCCATGAGATATTTGAGGTTGTAATAAATTTTAGGGCCTTGCCTATTCTTTAGGATCTTATCCTAAGAAGTGTGCGGTCATCACGTATCCGACTCGAATGGCGGATTTGGGGCATGATAGGTTTAACCCTCTATGACTATGTTGCTTACAATTTCATCTAGTTAAATTTTTTTTTTTTTTTTTTTTTTTTTGAGCTTACAGTATCACCAATAGCCTTTCAAACAGAGTAAATTCAATTATATGAGGCTCAATTACATTTAGTTATAGTTGCATGCAACTTGAGTTGCATTACATCCCTGAGGGCAAGGTTTCTTATCATCTTTAAATTACATTTATAGATATGGGTTAGTACTTGCATTAGAATCACAACAAAAAATCCATACAAATGGCTGATTGCCCATTATATATATAATTGGCAGGTTGTCTTAGTTTTGTAAATTCAAACAAAGAGCTAAATCTTGTGCAAACAATGGTTTTTGTCGAAACTAATGGGGTGGTGTTTGACAAAAGAAACGTAGGATGTATTTAATTTATGATCGTAATCAAAATTAGAATTAAAATAAAAATTAAAATAAATTAAAATTAAAATTAAAATAACTATGTCTCTTGATGTATTTAATTTGTAATTAAAATTAAAATTAAAATAAATTTAAATACTAAGAAAGAACAGAAATCAAATTTTGAGGTTTTAGGACATTTATAGTTCTTCTCAAAATTAGAATGAAAATGAAACCTTTTCCAATCATACAATTGGAACTAGAGTAACTTATTCTTGTTTCTATTGGGAAGTCTATACTTCCTTCCTAACCAAACATCCCCGTGATTTGACCGATTGCTTCCACAAGGACCATGTGTTCCGGCCGTGTGCCATGCTCGTTAGCAAATCCAAACACGCAGGCTTCCTTTACCCCCCCCACCCCCCGAAAAAAAGTGCGCAGCCTTCGCGGAAGCTGATGAGGTCTTTTAGACCGGAGGGAAAAGTTTGTTTGGTCAACTTTGGTGGCTCTTGGACAACCAAATGACTTGCAGATTCCGTCCAAATTCTTGAAATGGGATGTGTGATCCGCTTGGAAAGTAGGGCCACAAGAGCCGATTTTCTGTTGGCAATATGAACACCATGAGAAGTACCCACGTGGTCCAGGGTAAAAGTAACGAGCTCCAATCTAGAATAATCCAGAATTTAGTGGACTTCTAAATGTGACACTTACGAGTTGCACTGTAACCTTCTTAGTTGGCATCCGAGTACCAAATGTTCTCAGTTACCAACTCTCGACGAGCATTATTACATGGAATCATACAATGCAGTGATCTTATGTATGTTGTCAGAGACAATGGATTGGAGATAAATCAGCAGCAGGCCTTGGAAGCATTTCCACTGGTCAAAGCCTGATGCATATAGACATGGCTGGCATGCTTTGGTGGCCTCATATTTAATGCTTACAAAGGCGTGAGCAAAAGGTTATATGAGACTAGAAAGCCATGCCAAAAGAAAGAATAATCACAAAGTCTAAATATTCAAGTACCTAAGCTAGCCTGCAGTAGCGGTGCATCCTTCATCAATGGGATGGTCGTTTACCTGGTGAAGTATATAGATCAGGTATCTAGGGAACGCAAAGATTGTTTACCGGAGCAGGGAACTGCTTCCGCTGGAAATTTTAGAATGATTCATGGAAAATATTAGTCACTTTTTAATGGACGTCTTGCAACCTTGTAATATCTTTGGGCACAAATCTCATCATTTGCCGTAAAAGGATCCTGCTCCAATAGAAAACTATTGTTCTCTGTGGGGTGAACTAACCTATTAGCCTAATTAGTTTTTAACATTAACGAATACAAGGAGAACAAAACCATGAAACATTTAGAGGTGCATATTTGTATATTCTTATATGATTTGGCTGAAAATCCTATATAGGAATCTGACCTGTACTATCCACATCCTGCCCAAATCATACTCTTTAGGCTATAGGAAAAAAAATCTATATGAATATTTTTTTTTTCTTTCCATGGGATTTAGGTCGGATTATATTTAGTTGATACGGGGCTATGCTTAAATGGATAGCTAATCCATAAATCTTGCAGAATTTTCAATCCAATTCCAATGAAATATCCAAACAAATAGTCATGAATTATACCAAAGAGAGATAGAGAGCAGCAAAGACACAGGATAATATACTCAAAAATATAGAAAAAATATTATTGCCTTTTGAACAGGTTCATGTTGTATGTTTCGCACCAAAGAATGATTCCTCTTCTTTCATGATGTCAATCATTAGATTACGTAATATCTGCTTTGAGATCTATACAAATAGATGGAAGAAAAGATTAAAGTGCTTTAAAATCCATGCATAATGCAATCCGATGGTTGATGTGGAGAGAAAAAGAAAAAAATAAAAGAAAAAAATCTATCATTTTTTTGTGCAAAAGAAACAATCCAAACTCCTTCTGAACAACCTTACAATGGAGAAGTTAGAAGGCCTTCACAAATAATTTTATTAAGGGTGACTAACAGTTGAACAACCTATAGACAGATAATCGATTCATGCATGGATTGGGACTGTGGAGGACCTTGCATGTGATATCACGTGCTCGATAAGTAAGTGGAAGGCAGGAAGGAGGCTCCCGACTGTAGTCTTATTCCTCTCCTAAAATTGATAAAATTAAGTGATAGAGACTCAATTTGAGTCAAATTTAGTCTAAAGATCTTAGAAAATCTCCTCTATAATCCACTCCTACGTTGAGTTCTATCATGATTCCTTGAGAAATCATCACCCATGTCATTGACCTCGTGAGTTTTCCCCTATGATCTTTCCTAATTTTTCTAAAAGGATAGCCGGATCCATCCCATGGCATCATCCGACTATGTAGTCTCTTTCCTTTCTTTCTCTAGCCTTGTAATCGTCGCCGATGCTTAGTTTTGGACCGGCAGCCACTGGTTTGAGCATTAACATAGTTTTTTATTTCGATCCCCTTCTTTTCCTTGTTTTTCATTTCACCGACTTCCATTGTGTAACCGCGGATATAGGATTTTCCCCTTTTTGCTGCCTCAAGTGCCATTATGAGGTTTGCTGGCGTTAAAGCCTTCGGTGGCCATGGTTGGGAGAGAAGAGGGAAGGGGAGGATGACCTCCTATTTCCAAGATGAAGAGAGAGAGTGTGCTCTTCCTTCTCTATCTTCTCTTCTTTTTCTGTCTTCCCTCCTTTCTCTCTTTTTCCTAGTTTATGTTATTCATTTTAGTTAATTTATTTTCTCTTAGACAGATTAGGAGATCCAAAGAGAAAAAGGGATCTAGGGATTTACGGTGGACCCTAGTGAACCCCAATGGAGGGTTCTAGATAGATAGTTCCTTTATCATAGATTTTATTTTTAATATAAATTTTGGATTTGTAAGAGAACAATTTTTAGGACAAGAGGCTATCAAACAGGATTCTTGAGACTTGGATCGTAAATCTAGAGCATTCAATTGGATGATAGTAGAGATAAGAATTTTTGGACATTGATCCTCTATTTATATAAAAATTATTTTGTACATCAGTGATTTCGATCCATTTATTTTTGATAGTGATATATTATATACTTAATTATTAAGTATATATTCATGACTTATTTGATGTTATGTATTATATATCACTGATCTCGACTTGGGTGGATTTCGATAATCATATACATCAAATTTGGTAAAATAATATGATCTTAAAGTATAATACTTAAAAGCACATAATTGAGTTGTGTGACTAAATGTGAGGTTGTGGTATTCTGCACTAGCCACTTTATTAGTACCCTGCCATAGACTTGAAATGTGGCCATGGTAGTTTAGGATCGAGTACTTATGGTACTCTGGATTAGCCACTTTATTGATATCCTACCATGGGCTTGAAATATGACCGTAGTAGTTTAGGATTGAATACTTATGATCTTTTAAACTAGCCATTTTATTGGTGCCCTACCACAGACTTGCAATGTGATTGTGATAGTTCAAAGTTGAGCACCCATGGTCCCTTAGGCTAGCTACTTTCTTCATGTTCTGCCACAGAGTTGAAATGCAATTATGGTAGTCCACAAGACTAGCCACTTTATAACCCTATCATGGGTGGTTGTGGTGGTCCACAGGACTAGCCACTTTGTTGCCCTATCACGGGCTAAAAACATGGTCATGGTAGCTCAGAGCTGAGCACCTAAATATTATTGGATCTAATGTTTGTTATATTGAGATTATTATGTGACATGGTATATACTGCATTAAGTGATATGAGGCTATGTATGATAGTAGTATTTTTTTGACATAAAGATTATTTAAATAAAATTTTGTGATAATTTCTTATTCATTATTGCTATGTTGGTGTGGATGTGTTGGAATTCATATTAGACTGAAAAGCTCATACTCTATGTTGCATTTTTTCAAAATCACATGATGCTTAGTTTGGATACGTTAGACGAGCGGTTCGAGTACCAGAGTTGCTAGTTCATTAGTTGTTTGATTTTTTGATAACATGAATATTTGAATAATTATAATTGAATAAGTTGTTTCTTTATTCATGATGAATACATTTAATTGACATATTTATCATTTATTATCTTAAATAATTTTTGATTCATTTGGAGTTTATATATATTATAGGCTTTATATGAACTCTAGGGCATCACTCTAGGGTTCATGTGGCTATGTCATATGGTCGACCTAGATAATGGGTTTGGGACATAATAGAGTGGTATCAAAGCCTATGTTTTAGGACTATAGGGCATAAATTCAAAGAGAGTGTATACGAGTAGATCTCTAAGTTAGGGTAAGTTTATATGAAACATATTCATGATGTGTATAGGTTGTTTAGTATAAAGTGGTTTGTGATGCTAACAATAATCGGTGTAGGGTGACATGGTGCGAGGGAGTGGACCTACTCGATTTGCAGATGGATCTAGAGCTTGGAAGCTCACAAATCAACAAGAAGATCCCCACCCTTACTAGTCAGTGGTATGCACCAACAAGAACACTTGAATGATCCCTTTGATAATACCCAGAGGCAGAAACTCTTGAAATGGAAACTCCAAATGAACTTGAAGTTCGGCTTAGCGGACAAGTTAGCACCTCCCAACTTATGCAACTATGGATACAACAGCATGCTGCTACTAGAACAGATATGACAAAAAAGATGGAGGTGTAGCAGCAACAACAATGGCCTATGGACCAATAACAACAATTCATGGATCAACTGATGCAGCAGCAATAATCATAACAAAATACTTTCCAATAGCAGTAGAGCCAGGATCCAATAGGAGTGTCAGATTATATTAATAGATTTTAAGAAGTAGACTGCTTGTTGTTACAACATCAAATAAAAAATAAACCCAACTTATTATAGATTAGGACAGTGGTGAGTCAGGTGTCGATTTTCTTGGGGATTGAAGGTTGAGCTGCATCCAATTAAAATAAAATAAAATTTAATTTGATTTGTAAAGCAAAAATTTAAAGCAATAATTTGAAAAGAACAAATTTAAATTCAGCAAATTAAAATAAAAGAAAGTAGAGATTTAATTAATTAGAATTTTAAAATTAATTAAAAATAAGAAGAAAAGTTGTTTAGGATTTCAATTCCATCTTTCATCATTCAAGTTTATAATTGATTCATATAATCTTTTCATTGTCATATACAATCTTATGAGATGTATATTTTCTTGATCTGATTTTAACATAACATATTCTATCGAGCATGGACCATATCTCACATGATCATGACCCATATCAAAGACATAGACTATTTAGATCATGCAATCAAAGAATAATAACATAAATCTAATTAATTCTTATAATTCATCCTAACTTAAGCATAGATCATATCTATCTACGATCATGATCTATCATCTTGGGTATAAATTATAAAAAATTAAATATTAAAGCATAAATCTTATAATTTATTCTAATTTGAGTACATATGTTATCTTTCCACGATCATGATCTATCTCTTTAGTTATAAATTATATAAAATTTAATATTAAAACATAAATAAGAAAGACATGTAAAAGATGAAAAAAATTATTGTCTAATAAAAAGAAATATAAGATTCAAATTATAAATTCTCATGATTGAAGGACATTTCCTACTTTCCTAGATACGAGACCTCTAGTCGTACATAGATGTGATCTTACTAGCTTTCAGCATATTGGAATCTTTCAAATAAAAGAAAAAGAAAAAAAAAGAAAAAAAATAAGAAAAAAGAAGAAAAGAAGAAAAAGGAGAGAGAGAAGGAGAGAGAAGAGAGCTTGGAGGGCCTATTTCCCCTCATAGGGGGTCTCTGATCAGGTTTGGTGTAACATGGCCTTAAATAGAGAAAAAACTGGATTTTTGAGTTCTTGTCAAGCTCAAATTGGAGTCCGGATCGAATTTAGTCATCCAAAATATTCCTGGCCATTGGATTTCATCAAATGATCTTAAATCCATCACAAAACCACTGCATAACCCCTTGATTTATGATCAGATCAAATCAGAGCCATTAGATCAAAGCCAGGAGCATTTTTGTCCATTCGATCATTCATAGAGACGTGGAGAACTCCTGGATCAGGTTAGAAACTCGCCTAGCCATCTGATCTCGATCGACAATGATGCCAGCTATAGGATCATACTTCCTTGTAGCTGTAAACCATGATGAATCGAGCTCGTTGAAGACCGCCACCAACCAGAGCTCGCCGTGCCATCTAGAATGATGAAATTAGCCCTATGAGCCATGATAAAAATTCTGTACACCCTTTAAGGGTCTACGCATACTAAGTTGGCATGTGGTCCACTGTGGACTACGATAAAAATGATGTTAAGATGACGTCAGGCTGGAGGGGAAGTGGGCTGAACAAGCCTTGCTTTGCATGTGGGCTGGGTCGGTCTGCTAGGCCAAAGTGGGCTAGGCTATGCTGGATGCAGGCCAGTTGATAGGTGCACCGACTGAGCCTAGTGAGCCAGCTAAGCTGAGCGAGCCAGCTTAAGCCCTTTTTTTTTTTATTTCATTTAACTTTCGGGCTTTGTAACTTTTCAATTTATCTTCGATTTGCATGAAATTTGATACATTTGAACCCATAAATCAAGCTCTTTATATTAATGAACTTCTTTCCTATAAAATATAAATAAAAATATTAATTTTTTTAAATAAATATTAATTAATATATAATTTAATGCTATTATTTAGTAATTTATGATAATTATCATACCTTCCAACTTGAGTTTTTCTCATTCTTGAATAAAAAAATTAAAAATATGTATCGACTCGATAAGATATGAAAGTTTCTTCAGGTCATCCTAAAGTTAGTTGATACCTGGTTAGAGATTTAAGAAATACATCATCAGATTATTAATTTTATCCCGAATAGTGGTTAAGTGAAGAATATAAAATTTTAAAACTTTTCTTTAACCAATTTTTTATCTTTATTCTTTAAATCTTCTATCTTTATTATGAACTAGAACTTTTTTTTAAGCTAGTATAATATTTTAACCTCTTAAGATTTCTATCTGACCCTTATAACGAGCTTTAGATCAATGACTCTCAAACTAGTTGGTTTTAGAACGTTCGGTGTAGAACACTCCTCAAACTTACTGACTTAAGTCAAATAGGCTATAGGTTAAAACTAACTGTATAACAAGCTTCTTCGCATTACCTATTTTTTGACGCAAATAATATTGCTTATTAGGCAATGGGACTCAGTTATTCGGTGGGACACCAATATTTAGAACTTACTTTTTATTCTTTTTTATTTATTTTTATTATTTTTTAAAAATTTTTATTATTTTTTATTTTTTTAAAAAATTATTTCACTCATATCCATATAAACTAGATTTTTTATTGAATATAGGCTGGAAGAAGATTTTAGAATCACTCAAAAATTTATTCTATTCTAGATCTAATCATTTATTAGATTTTTTTAATAATTTAATCCTCTGTATTTCAAAATTTTTTTAGATTATTAATCAATTATTGATTAAAATACCTAAAAAAATTTAAATCAGAATGAAATCAGGTACATAAGACTAATTATCACCATATTTGAGAATTTAAATATTTTATTTATCCTTTCTTTCAACTTAATTTTTATTATCCTCAATGAGGAAAGAAATAGAGTGTGATAAATGATAAGAAGATAACAAAAAAAGAGTTCACTCGATTTAATATATTTATGTCTCGATCTGGGGTTTATTTATTCTTCATTCAGCATGGGTCTGTAGTTCTCCCCTAACTTAATCCTGAAAGAAAGTTAAACTAAAAATAAAAATAAAATTCAAAGCTGGGTTGCCTCCCAGTAAGTGCTAAGTTTAACATCTTCAGCTGAACCCTAGGAAGGAATTTTTAGTATAATCAGCTTTAGCACATCCTTCAAGGTTCCAAAAAGATAAGGCCAATCAGGAGGTCTTATCATCATGACAGTAAAATATTCATGAAATGCTTTTCAACAGTTAGACTTAGCCCTAATGAATAGAGTGTTCGGAGCAAGCATGTTATTCCAAAATTTAAAATTATTAAAGTTTTAAGATAATTAGGAAGGAATTATATTTGTTGGGTCAAGATTAGGGATGATAGTTTTTGAATTTCTTCAACTATAACCTGGTCTACCCCAGTCTCTTTTTCGGGTCTAACATATCCGGGTATCAACTCTTCCTAATCTAGATCATGACACTTTTTACAAATTAATTATAAATCTACCTCCAAACATCATTTCAATATTGTAGATAAATTTTGGAGGCTTTCCTCAAAAGTAGTGCTGAATATAGAAAAATCATTCATAAAATCGTTATCCCTTGTTTCATTAATATCCTATCCTACAACTTCTTTATGAGCTTTTAGAACATCCATAAGTTGGTTTTCCTGGATAGGTATCACTAGAAGAGTGTCAGTAGGTGCACCAGGAAGTGGTTTCAATTATAGAATAGTTGGTGGTTCTAATAAGGGAGCTATTGGTGGGCTAGGTAGTGGCTTAAGTGTTTCAATCCATAGTGGGATGGTTTTAGAGTAGAGTATATCTACTTGGTCACTAACTTCTATATTGTACCCATCTTCATCAAAATTATCCATCTCCTTATGAGCGAATTAGGGATTTAATGAATTCTCAAAAAGAATTATGGGTGAAGCTTCCTCTAAGGTGTTATTCATATTTGGTTCTTGGGAAGTCTCTATTGATTCCATCATCTCATCAATTGGTCCTCCCTTCTCGTTAAAAGAATTGGATGATCTAAGGCACTTGGGAATGGCTCTATATGAAAATAAGATGATGGAATTGGTTCATCCCACCATTCTTATTCTTTTCTATATTTTGCTGCCTCAGTAATATAGTCTATTTAGCTATGTAGGGTTGTTCCATGATCATATTGTTTTCAAGAGTTTTAATTGATTGCTCAAGAAAAACTTCTAGGATATTAAAATTTTTATCCAGGTATGGTCTCTCAAGATTACTCTCGGACTGACTGGGCAACTTTCTTTCCTCCTGCTGTTTGAATGTAAGCACTTGTTTCACTAGTTCTTTAAAGATTTGCATACATGAGTGATAGGTTTGATTATTGAGCTTTAACTCATTTAATGCTTGCTGAATCCTCTCTTCAGAAGTTGACTCATTGTTATTTGAAAAAGATTGATAATGTGGGTAGAGCATATTATAAGGTGCATCTATGAATGTTGGTCTTTGTGGCACCAGGGTAATCACTAGTTGTGATTGCCATGAAAAATTTAGTTGATCCTCCCAACCTAGATTATAAATGTTAAAGTATGGATTATTTTCTAGTCTATAGGCTATTTAGGTTTGATCTTGATAAACTTCCATATTCTTAAAAAATCGATGTGGGTATTCACTTGCATATTGGGTGGGGCTCAAACAAATTGCACAAAATTATTGTACTGGAAAAAAAGATGGATATGAAGGATTTCTATTGGCTTTTAGATAATCTAATCTATGAAGCAACTCAGCATAAAAATTCATCTTTGATTATTATTTATTTTATTTTATTTTATTATATAGAATAAGAATAGAGACGAGGAGAAAAATTCTAAAGATAAGAGCCTAGAGGATCCTAGATCTAAGGATGATAGAGAAAAATATTTTAATTAGATTTTGAATTATAATAGAAAACAAGTTAGACAAGCATGGACTCTCTATCCCAAGGTTTACCTAGATTTAGACAGCTCCTAATTGCCAAGATCATCTTCAAGCCCTCTAGATAAAGAATCCGCCACTCAACTGGCTAGGTAAGTGTATGGTCGGTGGGAGTCTTCTCATTCCTTTTCTTAAATACTAATTATTTTGGCTAGGTAAGCTAACAGTAACCACCTTCCTTCGGAATGTAATTTTCGAACCACTTGCCTTAGACACCAATCAAACTGACTAATCCTAATCCGATCCAACTCTTCGAATTTTTTGTCCTAATGAGTTTGATTATCCTTAGGGGTTAACATCTAATTGATTTTTAAGTTAAGATTTAGGTCAATGCAATATGAAGGATGGTAGTTTATGGGCTAAGGAAGGATGATCAAATCCTCATCTTGTCTTATTTAATGGGTTGTGCCCTTAAAGTATATTATAAATATGTAATGCAAACAAAACAAGATGTCCAAATATGTTGATTTCTTTTAAGATTTAATTAGTTTCTCTATATTAATTAAGTGTTATGAGGTATAATTATTTTCTTATTAAATTAGATTATTTAAAGCAAGAAAAATAAAAGATAAATTTTAATTAAATTAATTAGATTAATTATATTTTATCTAAACTAATCTAGAGAATCTAACTAACTAAAAAGTAATTTATATTTGGCTTAAAAGATAACTAGATAGCCTAAGAAATTAAATCAACTTTTAGGATAATAATTTATTCTAAAATATAAAGAGCAGTAAATTAATGATGTAAAATAAAATAATTATTTAATTATATAATTAAGGTAATCTAGCTAGAAAGTAATTAATAAATTATATATCAAAAGTAATAAAAAATAAAAATTTAAAGAAAGCATAAATAGTAAGTAATTAAGTAATTAAATTAAATTAATAAAAAGATAAATTATTACTTAGTAGAATAAAGTATAAAAGCAAAAGTAAAGAAAAATAGTAATTAATAAATTAGAAATATAAAATAGTAAAATAAATATGTAAGTAAAGCATAAAAGGTAATAAAATAAAGTAGTAAAATAAAGCAGTAAAATAAATAAGGTGATAAAATAAAGTATGCAGTAAAATAAAGCAATAAAGCATATAAAGCAATAAATTAAAAAAAAATAAAATTTTTGATTTTTTTTTAATTTTTATTTTTTTAAAAAATATTAAAGTAACCATGCTACAATCCCTGGCAACGATGCCAAAAATTTGACTGCTTATCATTACAGTATCAAATAAAAATTAAATCTAACTTATTATAGATTAGGATAGTGGTGAGTCGGATGTTGATTTTTTTGAGAATTAAAAGTTAAGTTGCATTCAATTAAAATAACATAAAATTTAATTTGATTTGTGAAGTAGGAATTTAAAGCAGTAACTTAAAAAGAATAAATTTAAATTTAGCAAATTAAAATAAAAGAGAGTAGAGATTTAATTAATTAGGATTTTGAAATTAATTAAAAATAAGAAGGAAAGTTGTCTAGGATTTTAGTTTCATCTTTCATCATTTAAGTTTATAATTGATTCATGTAATCTTTTCATTATCATATACAATCTTATGAGATATATGTTTCCTTGATCTGATTCTAACATAACCTATTCTATCGATCATAGACTATATCTCATATGATCATGATCTATCTCAAAGATGTGGACTATTTAGATCATACAATCAAAGAACAATAACATGAATTTGATTAATTCTTATAATTCATCCTAACTTGAGTACAAATCGTATCTATCTATGATCACGATTTATCTCTTTAAGTATAAATTATAAGAAATTAAATATTAAAGCATAAATCTTATAATTTATTTTAATTTAAGTATAGATCATATCTTTTCACGATCATGATCTGTCTCTTTAATTATAAATTATAAGAAATTTAATATTAAAATATAAATAAGAAAGATATATAAAAAATGAAGAAATTTTATTGCTCAATAAAAAAAATACAGGATTTAAATTACAAACTCTCATGATCGAAGGACTTTCTTGGACACGAGACCTCTAGCCGTACATAGATTTGATCTTGCTAGCTTTTGGCACATTGGAATCTCCTAGATAAAAGAAAAAGAAAAGAAAAAGAAAGAAGAAAAGAGAAGAAAAGAAGAGAAGGGAGAGAGAGAAGGAGAGAGAAGAGAGCTTGGAGAGGGCCTATTTCCCCTCACTAGGGGTCTCTGTTCAGGTTTGGCATAACAGGACCTTAATTAGAGAAAAAACTAGATTTTTGAATTCTTGTCGAGCTCAAATCAAAGTCTGGATCAAATTTAATCATCCAAAATATTTTTGACCATCGGATCTTGATCAAACGACCTTAAATCCATTACAAAACCACCGCCCCCTTGATTCGCGCTTAGATCAAATCAAAGTCGTTGGATCGAGTTAGGAGCATTGTCGATCGTTTGATTGTGCATAGAGATGTAGAGAACTCCTGTATCAGGTCGGAAACTCACCTAACCGTTTGATCTCGATCGGCAGCGATGCTAGCCATAGGATTGCACTTCACTATAGCTATAAACCATGATGAATCGTGCTCGTCGAAGACCGCCACCAACCAAAGCTCGTTGCGCCATCTAGAATGATGAAATGAGTCCTGTGAGCTGCGATAAAAAATCTATAGACCCTTTAAGGGTCCATGTGTACTGAGTTGGTACGCGGTCCACCATGGACCGTGATGAAAATGATGTCAAGGTGACGTCAGGCTGGAGGGGAAGTAGGCTGAATAGACCTTGCTTTGTGGGTAAGCTGGGTTGAAGCGGGCTGGGCTGCGCTAGATGCGGGCCGGCTGACAGGCACACCGACTAAGCCGAGCGGATGGCTTAAGCCCTTTTTTATTTTATTTTATTTCATTTAACTTCCGAGCTTTGCAACTTTTTTAATTTAGCTCTGATTTGCATAAAATTTGATATGTTTGAACCCATAAATTAAGCTCTTCATATTGGTGAGCTTCTTTCATGCAAAATATAGATAAAAATATCAATTTTTTAAATAAATATTAATTAATATTTAATTTAATATTATTATTTAATAATTTATGATAATTATCAATACACCGCTAGCATTCATGGGAACCTGCAATCCCATGGAGACTAAGAGTTGGCTAAAACTGATAGAAATATGTTCAAAGCCCTGAGATATCTAGTGGAGGAAAAGATCAATTTTTTCATTTTAATGTTATTGGGTGAGGCAGCAAATAGGTGGGACATGGAGCTCGGAAAGTTATGGCCAAATGATGCACCTTTACATGAGAAGGATTTAAAAGAGGTTTTTATGAAATGTATTTTCCTCAAAGTAGATGATTTAAAAAGTTTTGAGAGTTCGATCGATTGGAGCAGGGTAGTATGACGATTGTTTAGTATACAGCAAAGTTTGAAGGATTATTTATGAAGGAAAAAAAATGGATTTTCCTATCATAGGATGCATATGATCGGATCAGATTTATAGCAAAATAATTTTTAAAAATTTTTTATAATCTGATTAGATCTGAGAGTTCTCAAATCTGATTAGATTGATCTAAAATTAAAAGTAAAATAAAAATAAAAATAGTGATAACAATTATCACCTGATCGGATAAATCGTTTATCCATTATGATGATCTAACGATCGATCCAAGATTCTGATTGAGCCACGCACATGTCCGACCTCTATCAGTATCTACTCAGATTAGATTTAGAAGTCTTTTCCTTCTGGATCTGATCTCCAAAGATCAGATCTGATGTCTTCTCATAGAGCCTTCAAAATGAACTCCGAAGGCTGCGCGTTCGTCTTACGAACATCGTCGTCTCTCACTGATCTTCGCGCCAATAGAACTTGATCTTTGCTCGCAGGTTTTGCCCAACTCTTAGGCATGGAGAAGAGGAAGAGGATCAGATGAGAGAGGTGTGAAGATGAATATTTTGGCAGGACTTCATCGTAGAGAAATCATAATGCACAACAGTTTGCATAGGGCCTTATTTATAAACCTAGTCAAGAGTCCCTTTGCATATAACTTTGAACAGGTCAAAGTTTAACATGCAGAAGGACTCCTCCATGATCTCCACATCCCACACTCCCCTTTTTTTAGATTTTTGTTGCACAAAAATGAAGAAAAATGGTGTGAAATAATTTGGGATAAGATTAAGTTGGCGTACAACTCTTATCTTCCAAGAGTTTGAACTATTCAAACTTTTGACCCAGTCAAAACCCTTTTGAAAGAGGATCTCCATATTATAAAATGGTTGCACGATCAAAGAGAGGGACGAGGCCCTCTCTCCCTCACGTAAATCACAAGGGGGCGTGTGCCCCTAGATAGTCTCCAGGGGGTGCATGCCCCTCTCCCTTTCTTTCCTGCATCCAGGTCAACATTTGACCTTTGTCCTTTTCCCATCTTATGGGATTAAGACAAAATCTTTTTAAATTCCATCCAATGAATTTATGTCAAGTCCTAATCAAATTAGAACAAGCCTTGATCAGACCAAGACTCGATCTAGTCAGATGAAGAAAAATCCATCTAGAATTTTTGGGAGAGGCTTATCCAAATTTTATCTCATGATTTTAGGACAAGCCCTAATATGGTAAAGACAATCCTTGTCTTGTTCCCATCTTATAGGATTAAGGACAAGTCTTGATAAAGCCAGGACAGGGTCCAGCCAAATCAAGACAAATCCCTATAGAGTTTTCGAATAAGCCTTATCCAAATAGTTTCATAAATTAGCAAGTCTTGTCTTATTTTCATTCGATGGATTAGGATAAGCCTAGATTAGGTTAAGACAAAATTTTTTTGACCTAGACAAGTTCCAGTCAGACTAGGACAAACCTATACAAGGCTCTTTGATGAGACAAATCTAATTTGGCGTAATCGAGATGATCCAGAAAGACTATAGAAGGAGAATGTTAGGCTCAATCGTGTGCAAGCATAATTTTTCTGAACCTAATTGGATCTAATCCAAATCAATCAAACTGGATTAGCTCAATTGATGACATCCATATCCAAACCCTTATTTGTATGATCCAATTAGATTTAGTTCTGTATGATAATGGGACATGTCATGATCTGCATCATCGACATCATCAAAATACTTTTCGATGGATCAGAACTCTTTCGATTCACCCAATTAGAATCATCGATCATCAAGATAATTCTAATTGATCCCAAAATCCATCAGTGACACCAAGTAGTATATGGTGGCAATCCATCAAAACTGAATAGCGAACCTCTCGGAGTAGCTATCTGTATGATTGGGTTCTTCTATCATGAGCTCCGATGGGATTCGGATTAAGGTGAACTCATAAAACCCAACATCCATCATATGAATGAATCATTCGATTCGAGTCCTATGTGAAATCCTAATAGAAATTTCTTTCTATTATTTCATACTATCATGGCCATGGGTTTTAGAACTCGATCTTATGATCATCATAGGTCTACTCCTCCTCTACTAAGGTTGATAGATCTCATCTTCGTGCGATCCAATTCACGCAATGAACATGCTATAGCCAACATATACCTCAGGATTCTGAATGGATAGAAGACCAAGTTATGGTGTAGTCAAACTATAACATCTTTAAGATGAACTACCGATGCACCTCAGATCAAAGAATCAGACACACGCTATAGCATCGAGTTAGTCATCGACGAGAACATAGGCTTCCTTATGACTGCTCGAGGTGGTCACGCTCAGTGCTCTCATTCTCTAACAAGTACCTATACTCTCGCTTCGATGTCTCCACACCATAGACTCAAGACTCATCTATCCTAAAAAAGTGATCATACATCGATCTTTGGAATATATCACTATCCTCATGATGATCCTACGATCAGAAGCAATTTATGAGTTAATTATGATAACATATATCTTAAATTCTCAACTCTTGAGAATATGTGTTATCATGCCTATTAACTCAATGGATGTATCACAGATAATTTAATACATAATGTGATAGAATAAATAACTCTTTAATTAATTTTAAATCAAAATTATAAAAATATTCCTAGAAAGTATTTAACAAGTATCAGCTAATTTGGCTTCTAAGGCATATATGTAACAAACTCCCACTTGACCGAAAGCCAATTGGCTACAAATCTAAGTTCCATCTTCTTAAGGTGGACTTGGATTTTCAACTTAACTAAAGGTTTCATCGGTGGGTCAACCGTATTGTCTATGGAGTTGACTCTCTTAACCTCGATGTGTTCCTTCTCGAGGTAATCACGAATGAGGTGGAACCATCTTTTTGGAACTCTTCCAACTTACAATACCATCAATGCATAGGAACAAACTTTTAGACGTCGACTTTCGATCATCTTTATCAGACATAAGGTCTTAGTCTACATACTCCTAGACCTAGAGTTCACCATGCTAAACCTCTTCAGTACCTCCTCTATTAGAGAGACCTAGCATCCTCTTTAGTCTATCCCTATAGACCTAAAATGAAGAATGCCTTACCTAGGTCTGTCATAGAAAATTTCTTAGATAACCATAGTTTGACCTATGTCAGCATGAAAATATCATTTTCAATCAGAAGAATATCATCCACATACAATATGAAGAAGATAATAATACTCCCACTGACCTTCTTGAATACTCTTGATTTCTCCTCATTCTTGATGAAACCAAATGATTTGATTACATCAAGCATTCCTCTCCAAGATGCTTGCTAGAGTCCATAGATAAATCTTTGTAGCTTGTAGATCTTTGTGATCACCATCACTAGATGTGAAAATAAATGGCTATTCCATATAAATATCTTTCTCAAGATATCCAATTATGAACTCTGTTATCACATCCATCTGCCATATTTCATAATCAAAATATACTGCAATGGCAAGCAATGTGTGGATGGTGGCCATTGATGAGAAGGTAACCTTATATCCTTTCGCCACTAGCCTAGCCTTGAATATCTCTACATTTTCATCTACACATATCTTTCTCTTGAAGATTCATTTACACCCAATAGATACTATGCCTTCAAGTGGATCTACCAAGATCCAGATTTGGTTCGAGTGCATCGAGTCAATTTCTGACTTTATCATCTCTAACCATTTCTCAGAGTCAATATCTGATATTGCCTCATTATAGGTTCTGGGATCATCACCATGAACCCATTTTCATGAGGAACATTTTCTCTACATCCTCTAAAATAGATCCTTAGTACCTTCAGGAGGATGGAAAATCCTATTTAACCTACAAGGTGGAGGAGGTAGTGAATTATGGATCGCTCAAACTAACTGGGTTTCTGAGGTTTCTTGCCTCGTTGCTCTTTAGAGACTTTCTGCTCGAGTCTAATTTATCTTTCGATGCCATCATCTTGAATAAACTATTATTCAAATAAAATAATGTGTCAACCCACAATCATCTTATGATTTTTCAAAAAATAGAAGTAATTATGAGCTCAGAAGTGGCACTCCTAAGTCTTAGAAATATGAGAAGATAGGTCATGGAAAGATGAGAGCGAGCCGAAAGAGAAATCAGCTCTCCTAGCAAAGTTTAAAAATTGGGTCGACTCACCCTAAGATTGAGCCGGCTAAGTTGAAAACTAGACTGGCTTAGTCTAGGATTGGATCGGCTAGGTCTCAGAGAAAAATCTAGATAGAAAATAGCATTTTTAGACTATTGGCATGGTATACAACTGGATCGACTCAGTCTGAGACTGAGCCGATCCAGTCGTAGGTTAACCAGCTCAGTCTGAAACTGGGTAGGCTCAGTTTTCATGGGTTATTATTTTGTGTATGTAGGTTGTTTGGGTTTGAAAAATTTTTCTATGAGCTTGAATTTGATCCTTTGTAAAGTATATATACTAAAAATAAGTCAATATTGTAATAAGGCTGAAATATACTGAATAAAAGCTCTTTTCTTCTAAAAGTCTCTTCTTCTCTATTTCTTGAATTGTTTGATCATGCTTTCGTAGAAATATCTGAGAAGTACTTTTTTGTTGCTTGGCTAATCACCAGCGATCATGTCGATCCATGTGGGAAGAGCATGCATTTTTGATATTTGGAATCAGAGTGGTGTTGCATGGAAGGAAGAAAGACACCTAGAATTTACTACATCCAAGATCTATTGTACCAGGTTTTATCCTAAAGCTTCTAGTTTGCTTCGTGATTATCTTTAGATTAAGGTGAAGATTATTTACACGAAGGAACGGTGATACAGAAGTTTGGAAAGAGAATTTAGAGCTAGTTAGATCTTCTTTGAAGGACAGTTTTGCTGGTGTGTGAGATCGTGAAAGGTGTTAGGGATTTGTTCTTGACTTGTTTGAAGTCATGGGATCAAGTGGATTCAAGGTAGATTTTGAGAAGTTCAACGGCAAGAAAAACTTTACTCTATGGCAGCAAAGAGTAAAGAACTTGTTGGTTCAGTAGAGGATCTACAAGGTTCTGACAAAATAAAGGCCGAAAAAGATCAGTACTGAGGATTGGAAAGAGTTGGAGGAAATTACTTTTAGCACAATCGGGATGTGCTTGGCTGATCAGGTTTTGCCCAAGTTTGCATAGAGACTATGGCAAAGGGGCTCTGGGAGAGATTGGAGAACACATACATGGAGAAGAATATGATGAACAAGCTATGGTTGAAGAAATAGTTGTATAGTTTGAGGATGCCCGAAGGCGGAGATCTTGTTGCACATTTCCAAAGGTTCAATCAGGTGTGTTCTGAGGTGATAAGTTTAAATATAAAGATCGATGAGGAGGATCGGGCATTGCTACTATTATGTTCTCTCCTAGGTTTGTATGATGGTCTCATAACAACTTTAGTTTATGAAAAGGAGATCCTAAACTATGAAGAGATTGTTGGTGTGCTCAGATCAAATAAGCAAAGAAAAAAGATCTATAAGGGAGACCCTAAGTCTGAGATCTTGGCTGTGAATAAAAGATAGGAAAGATCAAAGAAAAAAACAAAAGGAAAATCCAAGGGCAGGTTAAAATCTTGCGATCAGAGGAAGATGACATTAAAATATTATAAATATCATCAGCCTGGATACTTGAGGAGAGATTGTCCCCTTTTGAGATCAAAAAAAAGAAAGGCCAGCAAGGGAGATGATACAGCTTTCGTGAGCAATGGAGAAGACCTGCTAGTTGTATCAGATGGATCCATAGAGTATGATACTATGTGGATATTAGATTCAGCATGCTTGCACCACTATACTTTTCATTGGGAGTGGTTTGCTACCAATCAGAAGGCCGATGGTAGAAGTGTCAACCTTGAAGATGATCATCCATGCAAAGTAGCTGGAATTGGCTCAATCAGGATGAGAATGTATGATGGGATCATTCGTACATTATCAAATGTCAGGAATGTATCGAAGTTGAAAAAAAATTTGATTTCTTTGGGCTACTTGGAGGAGCAGGGTTATGCTTTTAGTAGCCAGGCTGGAAGTGAATATCTAAAAATTTCCAAGGGAGCTTTGGTGGTGATGAGAGGTAGAAGACTGAGCAATAATCTTTACAGAATGAAAGGCTCAGTGGTGAATGATAGTGCAGAGGTGTTAGCAGCGGCATAGGAGGAGCAAATTTTATATTGGCTATGGTACTATCGGATGGGTCATATGAGTGACCGTGGGCTTACTGAACTAAGCAAAAAAGATATGATCCCAACCCTGAAGAAGGAGGACACAGATCTTTATGAGCCGTGCATCTTTGGCAAATAGCATAGGATGAAGTTTGCTAGAAGTACCAAGTGCAGCAAGGGAGTGTTGGATTTAGTGCACTCAGATGTGTGGGGATCAGCTCTTGTATCAGCTAGAGGTGGGGCAAAATACTTTATCACTTTCATTGATGATTTCTCAAGGAAGGTGTGGATTTATCTTATCAGAAAAAAATCAAAGATGTTTGCTCGATTCAGAGCCTGGAGAGCTGAAGTAAAGAAGGAGTCAGGAGGATAGATGAAGTATCTGAGGTCGGATAATAGAGGAAAGTATACTAGTCTGGAGTTTAGGAGGTACTGTGAGGAAAATGGCATCAAATGCTATTACATGGTGAAGATGACTCCCCAGCAGAATGGTGTCGTAGAAAGGATGAACCGAACACTGATCGAGAATGCACAGAGTTTGAGGCTGCAGATATCACTTTCAAAGTTCTTTTGGGGTGATGCTCTAACTTTTCTTATTTTCTTGTGAATAGGTCCCATCATTATAAGCTAAATGGAGGTATTCTAGAAAAGGTCTGGAGTAGAAAGAAGGTGGAGCTTGGCCACCTAAAAATCTTCGGTTACACAATCTATGCACATGTGGAGGCAATCGAGAGGAGCAAATTAGACTCTAAATCTCAAAAGATGATATTCATAGGGTATTCACAAGAAGTCAAGGGATACCTACTGTGGCACTCTTAGGCACAGAAGTCAGTGATCAGTAGGAACGTTATCTTTGATAAAAAAAGCATCTTGAGGAGGTCTGGGATGGATGGAACTGAAAAAATAGAGGTAAACAATGATGGCCAGTCAGAGAATGATGGCATGCAGGTTACATCCACTTATAGAAGTATTCCTATTGAGGTGGAGCTGGGCATAAAAGTATTATCTTAGATTGAAAATTAGCATGAAGGGCCGACAGTTTAGACAGATGTGTAGGAGCAACCACAGACATCAGGCAGAGATGTGTCGGTGAGAGTGGCTTTGCACAAGTCCCGGCATACTATTAGGAGATCAGTCAGATATGACATTGATGAGATTATCTCCTATACACTTATCACTACTAATGGAGATCTAGAGAATTATGTAGAGGCCACAGAGAGTGAGGATCATGATTCATGGATACAGACCATGATGGAGGAGATAGAATCACTTGAGAAGAATCAGACATGACAGCTGATGGATCATCCAGAGGGTGCTCGACCTATTAGCTCAAAATGGGTGTTCACAAAAAAAAAAGCACCTTCAGAATAAGATGTAGGTAGATTCAAAGCAAGGCTGGTAGCAAAGGGATACTCACAAAGGGAAGGAATTGACTACACAAAAATTTTCTCTCCTGTGGTGCATCATACATCTATTCGAGTTTTGCTGTCATTGGTAGCACATCATAACATGGAATTGGAATAGATGGATATGAAGACGGCCTTTCTTCATGGGACTTTGAAGGAAAGAATCTACATGAAGCAACCAGATGGTTTCATGGAGATGGGACAGGAAGAAAAGATGTGTTTACTCAGAAAGTTTTTGTATGGCTTGAAACAATCTCCTCATCAGTGATATCGAAGGTTTGATAGCTTTGTCTTGAGTCTGGATTTTAGCAGATGAGAACATGACTGTTGTGTCTACATCAAAGATGTAGATGAGAAGGATATCCTATACCTATTATTGTATGTAGATGATATGCTCATAGCCAGTAGAAGCATGGATACTGTGAAAAGATTGAAAAAGGGCATTATCATCTGAGTTTGAGATGAAGAATTTGGATCCAACTGAAAAAATCCTTGGAATGAAGATTTGCCGAGATAGGTGCAAAAAAGTGCTTCATTTGTCATAAGAAAAGTATGTTCAGAAGGTTCTAGAGAGGTTTAGGATGGAGAAGGCCAAACCTACAGAGACACCATTGTCGAGCCATATATCTCTCTCCAAGTTCTAGAGCTCCTAATTAGAAAGAGAGAGAGAGTACATGGAACGAGTCTCTTATGCAAATGCTATAGGTAGTGTGATGTACACTATGGTGTGTTGTAGACTAGATATAGGACATGCAGTGAGCATGGTTAGTAGATATATGACTAACCCTGGGAAGGAACACTGGAAACAATTGAAATGGATATTGAGATATCTACATGGAACAAGGGATTATGGTTTGGTATTTGGTGGGCAGCCAGGAGGATTTAGAGAACAATCCATGAAGATGTATGAAGGTTCAGGTCCTTTGGAAGGATTTGTTGATGCAAATTATGCTGGTGATCTTGATACAAAGAGGTCTACTACTGAATACCTCTTCTACGTATATGGTGGATCGGTGTCTTGGAGATCAACCCTTCAGCCAATCATAGCCTTATCTACCATAGAGGCCAAGTACATTGGGATAACAGAGACTGCAAAGGAAGCTCTTTAGCTTAGGAGGCTGATTGATGAGTTGGGGGTGGAGTAGAGCAAGGTTACACTGTTCAGTGATAGTCAGAATGCTTTACTATTGGCATAGAACCCAGTCTATCATGCATGCATAAAGTATATAGACGTGAGGTACCACAGGATCAGAGAGCTGGTGGAGGAAGGTAAAGTAGAACTGATGAAGGTCTATACCAAAAATAATCAGTTTGATGCACTTACGAAGGTACTCTACAGTGACAACTTTCAGAGATGTGTGGTATAGATGGGTCTGTTAAGAAGATGAGTTTACAAGGACTTGAAAGCACCAAGATGGAGAATATGAGCTCAGAAGTGGCATTCTCAAGTCTTAAAAATATGAGAAGATAGGTCATGAAAAGACGGAAGCGAGCCGAAAGAGAAATTAGCTCTCCTAGCAAAGTTCAGAAATTAGATCGGCTCACCCTGAGACTGAGCCAGCTAAGTTAAAAACTAGGCCGGCTCAGTCTAGGACTAGGTCGGCTAGGTCTCAGAGGAAAATTTAGATAAAAAGCAGCATTTTTGGGCTATTGGCGTGGTACACAACTGGGTCGGCTCAGTCTGAAACTATGCCGACTCAATTTTTGTGGGTTATTATTTTATGTACGTGGGTTGTTTGGGTTTGAAGAGTTTTTCTATGAGCTTGGGCTTGACCCTTTGTAAAGTATATATACTAGAAATAGGTCAAGATTGTAATAAGATTGAAATATACTGAATAAAAGCTCTTTTCTTCCAAAAATTTCTTCTTCTCTTCTTCTCTATTCCTTGAATTGTTTGATCATACTTCCATAGAAATCTTTGAGAAGTATTTTCTTATTGCTTGGCTAATCACCAACGACCATGCTGATCTGTGTGGGAAGAGCGCGTATTTCTGACAGTAATATTCTAATAACTCTTTACGATATCCAATAAATCGAGCACTAAGGTATCTAAACTCTAACTTATCCGCCATCGGATAACCTCAATTTTGAGATGACTCAGACTTGGCTTCTTACCATGCCATATCTCATACGATATGGTAGGAACGGTTTTAGATGGAATCCTATTAAACTATGTCCCTAAAGAAACTCTGAAAGATCCATGAAGCTCATCATGGATAGACCATATCTAATAGGGTCTATTTTCTTCATTCTAAAATTCTGTTAAGTTGAGATATTTTAGGCGAAGTCCATTATGAGACTATACCATTATCCTTGAGATGGTCCAGAAATTCTCGACTAAGCTATCATCTCCTCGATCTGATTGAAGAACCTTAATGGGCTTTTCAATTTGCTTTTCTACTTTGTGTTTGAATTTTTTAAACTTTTCAATGGCTTCAGACTTATGTTGTATCAAGTACATAAACCCATACCGAGATAGATTATCAGTAAAGATAATAAAGTAGACATAATTGCCTCTGGCTGGCATATCGAATAGGCCGCACACATCTATATGTACTAGGACAAGTAGGTCTATGGCCCTTTCCTATATTCCATAAAAGGAAGCTTGGTCATTTTGCCTTAAAGATATGATTCACAAATCGGATATGACTTGAAAGTCAATGGACCCATTAGTCCAGATTTCTCCAATTTGTTGATCCTGTCTTCAACTATATGACCTAGCCTAAGGTGCCACACTATCTCTAGATCATTTTGATCCTATGACATTCATGTTTTGCTCGACAGACTTAATGATGAGCATTCCTTCAAAAGATCCTTCTTCCTGCTTGTTCTTCAGGCTGGCCAGGTATGCAGGGCAGTCCTGCTTCCAATGGCCATCGAAGTTGTAGTGAAAATACTTTTTCTTCTCTGTGGCCTTCTTCTTTAGCTCGCCCTTCTTTTCTCCTTTTATTTTCTGCTTCTTCATAGACTTCTTCTTCTTTCCAAAAGATTTTTTCTTGGAAGAAGTCTGCTCCATAGCCAGAACTGAGCCCTTGGAATCTTTCAAAGTTTGCTCAATAGTAACCAGCATATGTATTGACTCAACCAAGATGCACTGGAGCTTATTCATATGAAAGTTCATAATGAACTATCCCTATGAATCAATCAAGGATTACAGAATCACATCCATCTGCAGTTCCTTGTCCATCAAGACTCTGAGCTTCGCAAGCTCTTTAGGTCCTTGATCATTACCAAGCGATAATCTTGGACCAACTATCCATCATGCATTTGCACCTTAAAAAGTCTCTTCGAGACTTGATAATGCGCTACGCGATTCTACTCACTGAACAACTCTTGCAAGTGCACCAACGTTTGGCGAGCAGTCCTGATGTCTTTATTTTGGTGTTGCAATTCATTTGACATTGAGCCCAATATGTGGCACCTTACTTTATTATGATTGTCAGACCACTTCTCATGATATGTTCTCTGATCAGCTGTCTGATGGGCTGGTAAAGGGAAGGTCCTGGTCCAATACATAGGTCAACTTTTTTGAATCCAAAATAATTTTGAAGTTCTTTAGCCAATCCTTGTAAATCGGTCTGGTCAACTTATGGGTATCTAGGATTTGGGCTAGGAGTTTTGATACAGATATTTTTCTATAGAGAGTCAAAAGTTTTAGTTAGACTTGTAATTTGACTCAATCAATTTATTTAGAATTTTTATTTTTAAATAAATTAGGCTCCCACTATTTTTTCGGATTCCTACACTTCCTTGGCAGAGATGCAAAAATCTCTACGATCATTGATTTCTAGTGGGTGGTGCAGTCCCATCGACTGGCTCACCACCTCACCTAACAGTTATTGGTGATGGGTCAATCGATGAGTGGACAACTCTTATCCAATATTTTTCAAAACATGATGCATCCAAACTTGGTCTTTCATTCATGAAGCTCACCGTGCCCAAAATATTGCTCTACTCCTTAGTTAAGCCAAACCCACCATTTGTACAAATTGGATTCCTGATTGGGTCCCTTACCGTATCCAGAATATTGAGCCCAACCCATCCTCCAATCCATAGCATCCAATGCTTAATAGATATGATTGCATCTTTCTAGTGCAACTG
This sequence comes from Cocos nucifera, assembly GCA_006176705.1. Taxonomy (NCBI): domain Eukaryota; kingdom Viridiplantae; phylum Streptophyta; class Magnoliopsida; order Arecales; family Arecaceae; genus Cocos; species Cocos nucifera. The sequence goes on along the minus strand of QRFJ01002503.1, from coordinate 320,351 downwards.
AACCACTGTATCCAATCAAGAACAATCAATGTCGGAAAGAGCCCGCACATCTACAATGGTGGAAGACCTAGGACTTAATATTTTTTTAGGGAGATTTGATTTGGTCTCTTAGACTCAACTAGTTATAACATTTATGTCTAACCTAGTGGCATGGGTTAGCTCGAATTGTTAGCCACCTCAAACTAGAACTGAGTTGACTCAATCGGCCAGATAAGTGAGATCAATGGAAAGAATATGCCATTAACTTGCTGTGAATGCATTCAGATCGAGTAGCTTCTAATTAAAGACCACTGGTCGTATTTGCCATACTTACCTTAGACACCGACTTGTCTGACCAGAACTGATTGGGTTAGCTTACAATCCAGACTCAAACCATGGAGCCAAATTAGGTCTTAACTTGATCAGCCACATGTGAATGTAAGTTGATCTTGATCTAGACTTAATCCTATTAGACTGGTCAAATCTAAGTACTCTTAATCCCACCTAACCAACTCTTGATTTGGTTTGATCAACCGCTAGACCTAATTAAGCTACCCTCATCTGAACCTATGATTTATGAAGGTATCTTAGATCTAAAAATTCATAATTTTTAGACCTAATTAATTTTATAAACTTAATTCTTAATTAAGTTCAAGGGTTCAATAACAAAACATGTATAAAAAAATCCTAAAATTTCAGGATCTAGGGTTTTGCAGAAAAGTAAATTTTTGATTTTTGATTAAGGACAAATGCGGAGCACCCCAACACGCCATAAGAGCACCCCATCGAATGAAAAGAGAGGGCCTTTAAATCCTTTTTACTCTTATGACCAGATGGGCAAGGGGAATGTCTTAATAGAAAATATAAACTATACTACAAAACTATTAGATCTAAAGCATATAACTGTTACATGATTTAAGATCTAATCTATACATGCTTTGCATACATCTTATGTATCAAATTTAATATTTAAATTTATATTTTAGATTTGATTATATCTGATACAATATCTAAAAGTAAAATTTTAAATGATCTCATCATAAAAAAATTTAATCTAGACTACTCATGGCATAGATCTATGTAACTAGTCTAAACATGCATTGCATATGTCATACATACAAAATTTTTAAATGCATCTTAGACTTTCAGATCTAATTATATCATATATAATATCTAAAATTTAACTAATCTAATCACATAATCCTCAAAAAATTAAATGAATATTTCATAAAATTTTTGATCTAGACAATGAGATTAAACAAGAGATCTAGTCTAGACATATGCTGCCTATATCACATATATCAAAATTTTAAATTAGACCTTATGTTTTAGATTTGATTACATCTAATGTAACATCTGAAACTTAAATGATCAAATCATAAAAAACTAAATCAAATCTAATCTAAAATATATTTGAAACCTATTATGATATGGAACAACAGATCTAGACTAGAGCATGCATTATTCATGTCAAATATATATATTTAAAACATACAATTTTTAATTTTAGATCTGATTACATCTTATGTAACATCTAAAAATTAAATAATCAGATCATAAAAAAAAAATTAGATCAATCTAAAGACAGATCTGGAAGTAGCAACCTGGCTTTGATGCCAGTTGAAGAAAAAAATGGATTTCCTGTTACAGGATGCATCTGATCGGATCAGATTTATAGCAAAATAATTTTTAAAATTTTTTTATGATCTAATTAGATTTGAGAGTTTTTAGATCTAATTAGGTTGATCTAAAATTAGAAGTAAAATAAAAATAAAAATAGTGATAATAATTATCATTTGATCGGGTAAACCGTTTATCCATTGTGATGATCTAACGATTGATCCAAGATTCTGATTGAGCCGTGCATGCGCTCAGCCTCTACCGATATTTACTTAGGTTAGATCTGAAAGTCTCCTTCTTTTAGATCTGATCTCTAAAGATCAGATCTGATATCTTTTCATAGAGCCTTCAAAATAAACTTCGAAGGCTGCGTGTTCATCTTACGAACACCATCGTCTCTCGCTGATCTTTGCGCCAATGGGACTTGATCTTTACTTGTAGGTTTTGCCCAACTCTTAGACATGAAAAAGAGGGAGAGGATCAGATGAGGAAGGTGTGGAGATGAATATTTTGGTAGAACTTCACCGTAGAGAAATCATAATGCACAATAGCTTGCGCAGGGCCCTATTTATAGACCTAGTCAAGAGTCCCTTCGCATATAACTTTGAATAGGTCAAAGTTTAACATGCAGAAGGACTCTTCCATGATCTCCATGCCCCGCATCCCCCTTTTTCTAGATTTTTATCACATAAAAATGAAGGGAAATGGCATGGAACAATTTGGGATAAGATTAAGTTGGTGCATAACTCTTATCTCCCAAGAGTTTGAACTATTCAAACTTTTGACCCAGTCAAAATTCTTTTGAAAGGGGATCTCCACATTATCATATGGTTGCACGATCAAAGAGGGGGATGAGGCCCTCTCTCCCTCATGTAAATCCCAAGGGGGCATGTGCCCCTAGATAGTCTCTAGGGGGTGCACGCCCCTCTCCCTTTCTTTCCTGTATCTGGGTCAACATTTGACCTTTATCTTTTTCTCATCTTATGGGATTAAGACAAAACCTTTTCAAGTCCCATCCAATAAATTTATGTCAAGTCTTAATCAAATTAGAATAAGCCTTGATCAGACCAGGACTCGATCCAGTCAGATCAAGAAAAATTCATCTAAAATTTCTGGGAGAGGCTTGTCCAAATTTCATCTTATGATTTTAGGACAAGCCCTAATATGGCAAAGACAACCATTATCTTATTTCCATCTTATAAAATTTAGGATAAGTCTTAATCAAGCTTGGACAAGGTTCAGTCAGATCAAGATAAATCCCTATAGGTTTTTGAATAAGCCTTATCCAAATAGTTCCACAAATTAGCAGGTTTTGTCCTATTTTCATCCGATGGATTAGGATAAGCCTAGATCAGGTCAGAACAAGATTTTTCTAATCTGGATAAGTTTCAGTCAGACTAGGACAAACCTATACAAGGCTCTAGGATGAGCCAAATCTAATTTGGCTCAATCGAGATAATCCAGAAAGACTATAGAAGGAGAATGTTAGGCTCAATCGTGTGCTAGCATGATTTTCTTAAACCTAATTGGATCTAATCCAAATTAATCAAACTGGGTTAGCTCAATTGATGACATCCAGATCCAAATCCTTATTTGTGTGATCCAATTAGGTTCAGTTCTATATGATAATGGGACATGTCATGATCTCCATCATCGATATCATCGAAACATCTTTCGATGAGTCAAAACTCTTTCGATCACCCAATTAGAATCGTCGATCATCAAAATAATTCTAATTGATCCCAAAATCTATCAGTGATACCTAGCAGTATATGGTGGCAATCCATCAAAATTAAATAGCAAACTTCTTGGTGCAGCTACCTGTGTGATTAGGTTCTTCTATCATGAAATCTGACGAAATTAGAGTTAAGGTGAACTCATCAAACCCAATACCCATTATATGAATGAATCATTTGATTCGAGTCCGATGTGAAATCCTAATAGAAACTTCTTTCTATTATTTCACACTACTATGGCCATGGGTTTTAGAACTTGATCTTATGATCATCATAGGTCTACTCCTCCTCTACCGAGATTGATAGATTCTATCTTGGTGCGATCCAATTCTTATAATGAATATGCTATAGCCAACATACACCTTAGGATTCCGAATGGCTAGGAGACCAAGTTATGGTATAGTCAAACTATAACACCCTCAATGTGAACCGTTGATGCATCTTAGATCAAAGAATCAGACACACACTGCAGCATCGAGCTAGTCATCAATGAGAAGGTAGGCTTTCTTATGATTGCTCGAAGTGGTCACGCTCAGTGCCCTCATTTTCTAACGAGTACCTGTACTTTTGCTCCGATGTCTCTATATCGTAGACTTAAGACTCATCTATTCTAAGAAAGTGATTGTACATTGATCTTCCAAATTTATCATCATCCTCGTGATGATCCTATGATCGAAAGTAATTTATGAATTAATTATGATAACACATGCCTTAAATTCTCAACTTTTGAGAATATGTGTTATCATGTCTATTAACTCAATGGATGTATCACAGACACTTTAATACATAATGTGATAGAATAAATAATTTTTTAATTAATTTTAAATCAAAATTATAAATTTTTTTAAAAAAATATTTAACAAGTGTCAGTCAATCTAACTTCTAGGGCACACATCTAACAATTTAGATACGCTTTGGCACTGATAGTAGAGGAGAGCATATGGGTTAAAAAATTTGAGAATGGGCTCATAGGTCAGATCAAGCAGTTGGCATTAGCATCTAAGTTGTCCACTTATAAGGAGGTTGTGATATTGGTAAAAGAAAAAAAATTGGACATTGCTCATATAATAAGTGAAAAAGCTTTAAAGAAAAGGTCTAGGTTGGGAGATGATCAAGCTCAGGCAATAGAAACACTGGCGCAAAGGCAAAGAATTAGTTTAATAATTTTGCTATAAATGATAAAACTACATAGGTGAAATCAAATGCTATAAATATGGTGCACTCCATCATATCAAGGAATGAAAGTGGTTTCTAGGAAAGTACTTCATCTGTGGACCACAAGGTCATAGAGCAACAGATTGTTGTAATAAAAAGGAGTCACAAGAATAACAAGTATAACAAGAGAGACTGCAACAAGGTAGAGGACAACCAAAGCCTAAAACTCAAGGGCAGGTTTATATACTCATATAGCAGGATGCCAATACTTCTAACTCAGTGGTGACAAGTATGATCAAGATATCATCCAATAATATTTATGCTTTATTTGATCCTGGTGCTATCCACTCATTTATATCAACTAGTTTTGTTAAGAGGAGCAGTGAGTTGTCTCTTGTTTTCTTCGAAACTGATCTGTGTCTCTACACCAAGTGGAGATGTCATGTTGGTTAACTTAGTTTGCAAGGATTGCATTATGGGTATTGAGGAGAGAGATGAAAACAAATTTACTAGTCCTAAAGATGAAGGATTTTGATCTGATTCTTGGAATAGATTGGTTAGCAGCATATCATACCATGGTTGATTGCTTTGAGAAAATAGTGAAGTTTCAAATTCCTAGCCAATCAGAGTTTAGCTTTATGGGTAGCAAGTTATCCTCTTACCACAAGGTAATCTCAGTCTTTCATGTCTAGTGACCCCATGGGAAGGGTTATGAAGGATTTCTAGCTATTGTGATAGATATCCAGCATAAGAAGCTTAAATTAGAGGATATTCTTATTATAAAGGAGTTTCCTGATATTATTTTAGATGATCTACCAGGGTTATCTCTGATAGAAAGATTGAGTTTCCCATTGATTTGATTCCTGGCACTGATCAATTTCTAATGCTCTATCCCGAATGGCTCTGACAAAACTGAAGGAATCAAAATCTCAATTATAGAAATTGTTGGACAAGGGATTTATTAGACCTAGTGTATCTCCCTAGGGTGCTCCAATACTATTTATAAAAAAAAAAGATGGGAGTCTTCAGCTTTGCATAGACTATCGGGAACTAAACAAGATAATAGTATGAAACAAATATCCTTTATCGAGGATTGATGATTTGTTTGATCAATTGCAAGGAGCACAGGTCTTCTCAAAAATTGATCTTCATTTTGGTTACCACCAACTGAAGATAAAGGCCGAAGAGGATGTTCCAAGATAGCTTTCAGAACTAAATATGGATACTATGGATTCTTGGTCATGTCCTTTGGGTTGACAAATGCGCCTACAGTCTTCATGGATCTCATGAATTGAGTGTTCAAACCCTATTTAGACATGTTTATAGTAGTTTTCATTAATGATATTTTGGTCTACTCAAAAAGCCCAGAAGAGCATGAGGAACATCTGAGGATAGTATTACAACTTTTTAGAGAAAGGAATCTATATACTAAGCTATAGAAATATGAGTTTTGGTTGGATAATATCATTTTTCTCTGACACATTATCTTTAAGGATGGAATTTTTATTGACCCAAAGAAAGTAGAGGCAATAGTCGAGTGGAGCCAACCTTCTAATGTCTCCAAGATGCATAGCTTCTTGCAAATGGCTGGATATTATTGAAAATTTGTTGAAGGATTCTCTTGAATTGCCATGCCCCTATCCCACCTGACCCAAATGTGAGTTAAGTTTGAATGGATAGATGATTGTGAGCAAAGTTTTCAAGAGTTGAAAAGATGATTGGTGATTGCTCTAGTATTAACTATTCCAACGGGAATAGAAGGTTGCACCATCTATAGTGATGCATCTTGTAAAGGTTTAGGTTATGTTCTAATGCAGAATGGAAAAGTAATAATTATGCCTCTAGGTAGTTGAAGTCATATAAGTTGAACTACCCTATACATAATTTAGAGTTAGCAGCTATAGTTTTTGCTCTAAAAATATAGATGCATTATTTATATGATGAGTACTATGAGATTTTTATGGATCATAAAAGTTTAAAGTATAATTTTACTCAAAAAGAGTTAAACTTGAGGCAAATAAGATGGTTGGAGCTACTAAAGGACTATAATTTGACTATAAGTTATCATTCAAGAAAGGCAAATATTGTAGCTGATGCTTTGGGTAGAAGCTTTTAGGTGAATTGGCAGCTTTGATTACATCATAAAAGCATATTTTGTTGGATCTAGAGGAGTCAAGAATTGAAGTACGACTGCATGATTCTTGAGTTCAACTTGCTAATCTTATAGTGTAACCTAGCTTCATTGAAAGGATTAAGTCAGCCTACAAAGAGGAGTTAGAATTATAGAAGATCAGAGAAATAATAGAGTTTGGCATACAATCTAAATTTTGTATACATATGGATGGTTTCTTAAGATTTGGTAATAGACTATATGTTCCTAAGGTTCCTGAATTAAAGAATGAGATTGTAGAGGAGGCTCATAAGTCAACTTATATGATAAACCTAGGAGGCACTAAAATGTATTGAGATGTGAGAGAAAATTTCTAGTGGTTTGGCATGTAAAAGAATATTGTACAATATATATATGGCTTAGTGTTTGGTGTGCCAGCAGATAAAAGCTAAGCATCAAAGACTCGCAAAATTATTGCAGTCTCTTCTTATCCCTTAGTAAAAATGGGAGCATATTACTATGGACTTTGTGACTGGTTTTTCTAAAACCCATGCGGATAATAATTATGCAGTATGGGTGATTGTTGATCGATTAACAAAACTAGCCCACTTCTTGCTGTTTTGAATTAGCGTCTCTTTGAAAAGGTTGGTAGGCTTGTCCATAGAGTAGATAGTGAAAATGCATGGTGTTCCAATTACCATTGTATCGGACCGAGGTAGTAGATTTGTTTCATAATTTTGGAAGAGTCTTCATAAAGCACTTAGTACAAATTAAACTTTAGTACAAGATTCCATCCCCAAATTGACAGATGTCGACGTCAGAATAGACCATCTAGATTTTAGAAGACATGCTGAGGGTTTGTGTTATACTTGGGTGGTAGATGGGATAGTCACTTATCATTGGTTCATGAGTTTGCTGGCAATAATATACCAAGAAAGTATTTAGATGGCTCTTTTCAAAGCATTGTATGGTAGAAAGTGCAGATCTCCTATTTACTGGATGATATAGGAGAGAGAAAATTATTAGACCTAGAAATAATATAGCAAACTGTGGACAAGATGCAAGTGATTAGAGAATGACTTCATACAGTTCAAAGCAGATAAAAAAGTTATGTTGACAATAGAAGAAGAGCTAGAATTTCAAGTGGATGACCTTGTTTTCTTGAGAGTTTCTCCCACTAAAGGTGTAATGAGGTTCGGAATTCATAGTAAATTGAGTCCTAGATATGTTGGTCCATTTAAAATTTTGGACAGGGTCAGTGAGGTTGCATATCGATCAACTTTACCACTAGCTCTATTGAGTGTACGTAATGTATTTTACGTGACGATATTAAAAATATATCTTCGGACCTGAATCATGTGATAGATTAGAAGCCACTACATCTTCAGGAGGATCTAACTTATGAAGAGATTCCAGCATAGATTATGGATAGGAATGATCAGGTTTTACGACATTGAACCATATCTTGTGCAAAGATATAACAGAGCAATCATAATGAGTGAAAGTCAAGTATTCACAACTCTTCGAATCTTCTAGTATATTAATTTCAAGGAGGAAGAATATGATATCACAGACTCGACACGTGAGTGGAAGGAAGGAAGGAAACTCTCGACTGAAGTCAAAGTTGATTTAAAAATCCTAGGAGATCTCCTCTATAAGAGGGCCTCCACTCCTCCATTAAGTTCTATCATGATTCTCTGAGAAAGCATCGTCAATTGCAGCTAATCTCTTGAGTTTTCTCCTTTGATTTTTCCTAGATTTTCTTCCAGAAGGATTGCTAGATCCGTCCCCATTGGCATCGCCAGACTAGGTAGTCCCTTTCCTTTCTTTTTTGGCCCTATAATCACTGCCAATGCTTGATTTTCGATCGATAAGCCACTAGTTTGGACATGAATAGGGTTCTTAATTTCAATCCCCTTCTCCCCCTTGTTTTGGGTTTCACTAGCTCTTGCTAGCCATAGCCGCAGAAGGGATTTTCCCCTTCTTGCTACTCCGAGTGCCACTATGGGGGTCACTGGCCTCAAAGCCTTCGGTAGCCATGGTTGGGAGAGAAGAGGGAAGGGGAGGATGACCCATGTTTTCAAGATGAAGAGAGGGAGAGAGTGTTCTTCCTTCTATCTCTTCCTTAGTTTATGTTATTCTTTTTATTTAATTTATTTTCTCTTAGATGGATTAGGGGATCCATGGGGAAAAAGGGATCTAGGGATTTATTGATGCACCCTGGTTAACCTCGGCAGAGGGTTCTAGGTAGATAGTCCCTACACCATAAATTTTATTTTTAATATAAATTTTGGATTTATAGAAGAACAATTTTTAGGATAAGAGGATATCAAATATGGTTCTTGACATCCGGATCGTAAATCTAGAGAGTTTGGTTTGACAACATTTGAGGTAAGAATTTTTGGACATTGATCATCTATTTATATAAAAATTATTTTGGATATCAGTGGTTTTGATCCATATATTTTTGATAGTAACATGTTATATACTTAATTGTTAAGCATATATTTATGACTTATTTGATGTTATGTATTATATATCACTGATCTCGTCTTGGGTGGATTTTGATAATCATGTGTATCGAATTTAGTAAAAGAATGTGATCTTGAATTATAATACTTAACAAGCACGTAATTGAGTTATATGACTGAATGTAGTGTTGTGGTGTTTTAGACTAATCACTTTATTAGTGCTATGCCACAAGCATAAAATTAACCATTGTAGTTTAGAGTCATGCACTGGTGGTCCTCTAGACTAGCCATTTTATTGGTGCCCTACTATGGACTTGAAACATGGCCGTAGTAGTTTAGGGTTAAGCACTCGTTATCCTTTGAACTAGCCACTTTATTGGTACCCCGCCCCAGGCTTGAAACATGGTTATGCTATTTCAAAGTTGAGCATCTGTGGTCCCTTGGACTAGCTACTTTTTTGATGCCCCATCATGAGCTTGAAATGTGATTATGGTAGTCCACAAGACTAACCACTTGTTATCCTATCACGAGTGGTTGTGGTAGTCCACAGAACTAGCCACTTTGTTGTCCTATCATGGGCTGAAAATATGATCATGATAGTCCAGAATTGAACACCTAAATATTATCAGATCCAATATTTGTTATATTGAGATTATTATGTGACATGATATACTATATCAAGTGATATGAGGCTATGTATGATAGTAGTATTTTTTTGGCATAAAGATTATTTAAATAAAATTTTATTATAATTTTTTATTCATTATTACTATATTGGTGTGGATGTATTAAAATTCTTACTGAGCTGGAAAGCTCATACTCTATGTTGCATTTTTTCCAGGGGTACAAGATGCTTAGTTCAGATAGGTTGGATAAGCAGTTGGAGTATCAGAGTTGCTAAATCATTAGTTAGTTTTATTTTCTGATACTATGGACATTTGAATAATTATAATTGAATAAGTTATTTCTTTGTTGGTGATGAATACATTTAATTAACATATTTATTATTCTTAATAAATTTTGAATTATTTAGAGTTTATACATAGTTATAGGCCTCATATGATCTTTAGGATATTATACCAGTGTTCATGTGGTTGTGTCATATGATCAACTCACATGATAGGTTCATAGCATCATATTGCATCACCCCCGGTAGCTTAGGGACCTATTGGTAAATATAAAGAAAGTGTATAGAGAATACCTAGTAGGCAGCAATGGGGACCACCGAGATGAACTAGGTCATGTGAACCGAGTGTCTTTCACGTCCTCTCTCTACTTTTCAAGATTCCAAATAATGGTCATCACCCATTACTTTATAATACACATGCAAACGCGGTAGGTATGTAAACAATGACTACTGTTTAATCAATCTCTTTCTATAATGGCCATGAACTCATTTTAAAACTTCAGTGCTTATTTATATAAGATAACAATTGAGAGCTTTGTTGGTTGGCACCTACTTACCTATACAAGTGGCATATTGCAAATTCAAGCCAAATCTTCATAAGATAATATATTTTAATTAAAAATTATATCTACTTGCTCTCTATAAAAATATTTTTTAATTTGATAATTTTGATTTCATTAAAATAAAAGATATCTATAATTTGCTACTGCTATTTATTATTATTTTATGATATGATAACTAATAATAACTACTACAACTTTATTTTATGCTATTTATTATTTCATTAAAACAAAAGATATTTATAAAATAGCTTTATTTTTCAAATGAAATCTATTGGATGATAGTCTATCGACCTAGTGGCGTGTCCAATCTTGGATGACGTTACTGTCACTAAAGACGACAATGTAGACGATCCTTATACCCCTCACCCTATGGAGTGGCATCATCGGGCATACATGAATCTACCATCATCGATCATGAACCGATCTCCCTGGCAAGAACTCAGGCGGTGTCAACATCGCTAGGTAGCGGATGCCCTATTCTCATAAAGGCACCTCTGACTTCAGGATTTCATCGACCACATAGAGGTCGGCGGATAGATGAAGCCTCTCATTGGTGTTTAACCGATGACACCCTAATCTACCCCATTTCTTCGCTAGCTATTCTGCTACATAGAAGGTGCATGAAGCCCCTAGCACACATGGATTCTGCTGACATTGCATTTTGTTATGGCAGAAAATATTTTCTCCACTCGTTGGAAGGTAGCACCATAACCATTTCTGATATTCTACAACTCTAGCAGTTAATGACCTGACAATTCTAGCATGCCTCCCTCCATAAAAGATAGAAAAAGATAAATAGAAGGGGATCTCTCTCTCTCTCCCCGACTCTTCCTGAGACTCTGGTTCTCGCTCTCTCTGGATTCTTTGGACTTTCAAGAGACCTCTGAGCCTCTCTCATCATCTCCTTCTATCTATCTATCCTCTCTCTGATCATCATTGACTTAAGCATCCGAGGGTCTTCCATCGGAGATCCCCCACCTTCTTCGGCATCGAGAACTTTCTTTGCAGGTCCTACGGAGCCCATGCTACTCCTTGCTCCAGCTCAGTGCAACCGCCAGTAGACACAACCCACATCAGAGAGTAGTGATAATAGATTTGATGCTAGAAGAAGGGCTTGACCTAGTTTTTGGAAGAAGATGATGAGGACACAATCCCAAAATCGTTTCTTTGCATCACGCCGTCAGTCTTTGATCCATAGCATGCCCAAAGCACAATTGACCAGGCAACAGCAACCCCAACCATTCATTGTAGCCAACCTAGATCCAATAACAGCTCTAGTGGGGCAAGTCTAGGCTCTCATAGTTGCAGTTTAGCAACTAAAATAGATCATGGTCCGAACTCAAGCCCCTCTGATGGTAGTGTCCCAACACAATTGCTGGACCTATGAAGAGGGCATAGAGCAAGATGACCAGTGTTCCTATCTGATCCAAGCCCCACATCGACAATCGCAATTAGTAGAGTGGATCCACACTGCATGCTTCCCTATGCTCGAAGCTCCAAAAGGGGTGAGTGGAGGTGCAAATCATTGGAGCTCTCCAAGGAGGGCTCCACCTCACAACTCTCTCTACATTGATGACCTTCATGATGTGAGAAAGATCTCAAAAAGAAGGTTCATGAGTCAGAATGCTGAATCAGCGAGTGCCAGGTTGCAAGCCGGCGACAAGATAACGGCCTCAACCTCAACACACAGCAACTCTTCTCCCAAGAGATATTGAGCAAATTAGTCCCAAATTGGTTCAAAATGCAGGAGGTCAAGCCTTATAATGGCTCGATCGATCCCCTTGACAGCAAGAACTCATGGTGCTGCAGGGGGCTTTCGACATCATCTTCTGCCTCACCTTCCTAGTGATGCTCAAAGAGACAGCAAGGATGTGGTTCTCCAATCTTTCTAGAGGATCCATTCATAGCTTCGAATAGCTAGAAGACCAGTTTCTCATCCGCTTCGATGCTAGTGGCCACAACTGAAGACCAGTGACAGCATCTTCTCCATTCAGTAGAGAGAAGAAATATCTAAAGGAATACATAGCATATTTCACTGCAGCCATATTAGAAGTCCATGACTTCAACAAGTCCATCACCATATTGATGATAAAATGAGGACTTAGGTATCAATGCCTGGCCTTCTTCCTCAATAAAAACTTTCTAAGGACTGCTCTGATCTCCTAGCCTGAGTGCAAAAATATGCGCAGGCCAAGAAAAGAAAGATGCTCTACCTAGAGGAAGAAGGTAAGGAGAATGACAAGAAGAAGAGGTCCCATGAAGAATACTAAGGGCAAAAGATGAAGGGGGGAAATGGTAAACCCTAGAAGTAGTCAAGGACCAGAAGCCCTCCATGTCACTTCGACCACTACACTCTACTCTCCGCCCCTTCTAATCGAAATGGAGGGCAAGGTGTATTTGCATCAACCAAGGCTGATGATGTCCCAGCCACAAAAAAGAGATCGGATGAAGTATTGTCGGTTCCACCGAGACCATGGACAGGACACAGAAAAGTGTCGTCAGCTGAAGGAGGAGATTGAGGGACTAATCCACTTGGACTACCTTGGAAATATGTCAGGAATAGAGGCAAGGAGCTAGCTAAAGGATCTCACCGATCGAATATCGATCTGGAAGGCAACCACAGCAACCTCCTGATGGCTGGCATCATTAATATGGTCTCGGGTCTTGTAGGAGATTTGGGGGCAAGAGGTAGAGGAGAAGAAGCTAAGGGATCCACCTTATAGAGGCAGACAATTAGGGAAGCGATGAGCTCCTTGAATAATATAATTTTTTTTTCTTAGTCTAATGTAAGTGGGGTCCAAACTCCACATAATGATACTATTGTTGTATCAATGATAATAGTAAATTATGACGTAAAAAAAATTATAGTAGATAATAAAAGCTTAGCTGACGTATTGTTCTACGATACCTTCAAAAGAATGAAGTTGCCTAGAGATTAGCTCAAGTTGGTGAGCGCACCACTGGTTGGGTTCTCTGGAGAATCTGTATATATAGAAGGTGAAGTAGAGCTACCTATGATAGTGGGAAAAGCACCTCAGCAAGTGATCATTCTCTTGAAATTCCTCATCTTCTAAATACCCTCGGCATATGATATGATCTTCAGGCAACTCGAACTTAATGCCTTGAAAGCCATCATCTCCACATACCACCTACTCATCCAATTTTGGACCAAAAATAGGGTCAGTGAAATGCGAGGAGACCAGACGGTGGCTAGGCATTATTTCATAGCAATAGTCCATGGTAAAAAGCCTAAGAAAACTCTACCCATCGAGAGGTTGGACTTAAGAGAAGATGAAGCCTAGTGCTGAGCCAAGCTGGTGGAAGAGCCCATTAAAATAAAGCTTGAGGATGACTAAGACTAGACTATGAAGATCAGAAGCCAGCTACCCGAAGTCCTTAGAGACAACCTTGTCAACTTTCTTTGATCAAATATCGATGTCTTGGGTTGATCGACTTTCGACATGCTAGGTATCCCCCCTAATGTCATCACTCATAAGTTAAATATCGATCCTCATTGATAGAGCATGATGTTATTGTTAAGACACTATATTTATTAATTTAATTTTAACTTCTTAAATAATTAAAAATATGTAGAAAGTAGTGAGTCAGGTCGAATCTATGGAGAAGATAGTGCTTTGATTTGAAATCTTTGATTTTGATAAAAAAAAAATGAAATTAGAATTGAAGTCTAAAAATATAACTATAAATAAAAGATAGAAATTAAATGGTGCAGAAAGATAAATTTGGTACTAAGATCTACTATTTAGATCTTAGCACCTACTTACAATAAAAATAAACTTGCAATAAAAGTAAAGAGCATGAATTTAAAGAGAAAAAAATAAATTTTATATTAAAATTAAAATTTAAAATTTAAATACATGAAATTAAAAAGAATAGGAAAAAAATAAAAATTAAATTTTAATCTTGATCTTGGATTGGCGTTGGCATGAAGATGGTGTAGAAAGTAGCTTTTCTTCTTAGCACTTGTTGCTTCGAAGCAGCCATCAACATAAGCGTGGCTCCTATCATGTACCATAGCCTCTCTTTAATTGAAGACATCTTCTCTCAATTTCCTGGTACCCTTTAAATAGAGCTAGGGAGCCATCAGTGAAGAATCTGTATAAAATTAGGTTTAAAACTATCAAGAGAGCATCGTCTACTATCAATATAAAAATTTGGATTCCATTATCATCGAATGATGATCAAATGGCTCAAAATTCACCTAAAAATCCATAATAAAAGCTTAAATCAAGTTGGTCGAAATTCATCAGGAGAATTTCAACCGTCAAATGGCGCCTGAGAGTCATCGAGAATTTTAAAGCAAATCAGAATGAACCTTGTCTATTGGATCGCACCAAGAAAAAATTTGGACCATCAGATGGTGCAAATAAGGGTTGAAGACTTTGAATCAAATCTAGCATCAACCTCAGCCATTGAATTTGGATCGAGAGCTCTCACTGTTGTCCGATCGTGTACAATCAATGCCCGTCGACCTATGCATTGGGCGTAGATCAGGCTCAATGTGATCTCCATCTAGTTGGTACTTGCCACGCCATGTGAAAGGTTGAAAACACCCTCCTTAATCCCTTAAGCTTTCTGTTTGATTCATGTAGTGAGTTTTAGGCCAATGACTTCCAAATCAGTTGGCTTTAGGGCACTAGATATAAAATATTTCTTGGGCTTATTAGCTTGAATCAAACAGGCTATGAGTTAAGACTAACTTTATAATGAGCTTCTTTGCCCTTTCCACCTTTTGATGTGAAACTTAATGTTTGCTTAGGCAAAGAGACATGGTTACTTAGTGAGAAGTATTTAAAAATTATTTTATTTTAAAAATAATTTTTATGAAGAAACACATTGTTACCCTACACAAGTTCATAAAAATAAATTCTTCTTTGATGCTAGTAGAAAAATAAAAAATACTCAAGAAAAAATTATTTATATTTTAGACTTAACTCTTTATTGAATTTTTCTTAATACTTGATCCCTCAGTATCTCACAAACTCTTTGATCTGTCCATCAATTTTTTTTAATAAAAATGCTTGGTTCAACTCAATTCTTGAGCATAATTGGATGTTTAAATACTAAATACTAACTTCATTGAGAACTTTAAAATTTTAAAATTTTTATTATTGTCCCTCCTAACTTAATCGACATTGTCCTTAATGGAGAAAGAAAAATAAAGAATGCAATAAAGAATAAGTAAAAATGTACCCAAGTTAATATATTTATGATCCAGCATGAATCTTGAAGATGTGGCTCTCCCTCTAACTTATTCGACATGTCCTAAAAAAAATTAAAAAGATAAATTATATGGAAGAAAACTAAATATTGGATTTTCTCCCAACAAGTGCTAAGTTTAGTGTCTTCAGCCAGACACAATATAGCTTACCTATCCTATATCAAAATTTGGATTTATAAATTGCAATGATTTTGGATTGCCAATCTCAAAAAAATAACTTATGATCTCTTTATAGATAAATTTGTTGCTAATTTTGGAAAGATAGTTTGCGACCCCAATCTTAGACCCTTGTTTGTCAAGAATTTTTTCTATTTATTCTTCTAAAATGTTCATGAATTGAGTTTTTGAGTTAGGAGTTAAGTTTAATGCAATGAATACTGGAAGGGTGTCATTTGATTCTAAACATTCAAATTTAGGTATAACTAAAGACAACTTTAGTTATGGAAGTAAATTAATATGAATTTGTTTAAACAATTTCATTGGCTCTTCGTTGCATGCCCCTTTCTTTTTGTGTAAAGAACCGACTTCTAGGGCTGAAGGGAATGGGGCTTTAGGTCTATATATCTCAAGTAAATCATCTACTCTCTTCTTTCCTTCTTTTATCTAATTTAAATTGGAACCAGCATCAATACTAGTTCTGGGCTTAGGTTCTTCTATACAGTTAGTTTCAGTACTAACATCTTCTTCTGAGTTTTGATTTTGGCTAGTATTAGTATTAACCTCTCTTACCTGATCCTGATATGGATCTTTAAGAATTATCATTTCTAAGTTCAGAAATTGCTTTGGCATTCTCAAATTGGGGATTGTTAGGTGGGATATTGAATTGGTGACTAAATCCAGGTGATTGGTGGATATTGGATGGATTTTTTCTAGGATTTATAATCGGTTGGCTCGATAATTGACCTGGTTCTCTCCTCATGGTGGACTCAGCTAACTATCATATTTATGCTTCTAACCTGATAATGGATTGCTGTTAGGTTAGAATCAATTGTTGAAGTTGACTAAATCTATCATCGGCTAGATTGGTCTATTGAGAAGATGGATATGATAGCTGATTATAATGCGGTGGCTGGGTAGACTGATTAGGCTGACCTCTATTATAGGCTTGGTTCTAGTATTGGGGCCTATTTTGATAGATTTGCATAGGTGAAATTTGGATCTAAGCTTGGGTCTGTTGAGGTTTCTAAGAAAAATTAGGATGGTTCCTTCAACTTAGATTATATGAATTTAAAAATGGATCATTAACCGGCTTGGAGTAGCCTTATGCAACTTGGACTTATTCTTGGATGAAAAGTGGATATTGTGTAGCTGTGGAACATTCACTCATATGATAGGCTAGGCTAGCATAGATAGAACAAATCTTCTAATAATTAGAAGGTGATGTGTATTATGCAGAAGATTATTGATCTAGGATTAGAAATTAATCTAATTTTTAGGCAAGAAGGTCGACTTTATCTAATTTTTGAGCTATCAGGTTTAAGTCAGCTATAGAACTAGATTCTAGATATTTGATTTCATAGATTTCTATCCACTTTTGGTGAGGAATCGATCTTTCATAGAAAAATAATGAAGCATGATTTATCAAGTTTTCACTCAAGATTTCAAATAAGATAAAGACTTCATCCTCACTCTTGCTCATAAATACACCTCTACAAGATGCATCTACCATCTGTCTATATCGATCTCCTAAACCCTCATAAAAAGCTTGAATAATTTGTCACTTAGATAGACCATGGTATGGGCATTTTCTAAGAAATTTCTTAAGTCTCTTCCATAACTCATGAATTTGTTCTCCTGGAAGCTGAGCAAGTCCAATGATGGCTCACCTCATGGTGATGGTTCGGTCTATGGGATAAAATTTCTTAAGAAACTCATATTATAATTCAGTCCAAGTTTGAATTGGTCTTCCTATTGTGCCAAGCTAGTACTTAGCTTTATCCTTTAATGAAAAAGAGAATAAGATCAGTCTAAAGACATCATTAGTAAAATTTTGGATCTTCATCACAGAGCAGATTTCTAAAAACTCATCTATATGCTTATAAGAATCTTCGATGGTGTTCCCATAAAAAGATGGAAGCATCTGGATTGTGATCAACTTGATCTGATGATGGCTTGCGGGGATATCAAGTAAGTGGATACAAGTTAATGAATTATAGATGAAGGAAATAAAATATTCCTTCATCTATCTAGGTGATTCTTTAGGATTTTCAGTCATTTGATTATTAGATTTTATATAAATTAGCTGTTCAATTTCATGATTAGATTCAACAAGGTCAAGAAAAGTGATCTCCTTTCATGCATGTACTAGTGCAATCCTAACGTATGGCTCAAAAAAAATAAAAATTTATTATTATTTTTATTTTCTATTATTATTTAAATTTTTAATTTTTAATTTTTAATTATTTTATTTTAATAATATTTTTTTAATTTTTTAAATATTATTATTTATTTTTAAAAATTTTTTATGATTATTTTATGATTATTTTTAATATTTTTAATTTTTTATTAATAATTTAATTTTTAATTTTTATTATTATTTTACTATTTTAAATTATTATTATTTTAATTTACTATTATTATTTTATTATTATTTATTATTTTTAATTTAATTTAATCTAATTTAATTTATTTTTTATATTATTATTATAATATTTATTTTATTTTTATTTATTTATTTATTTATGAAGAGAAGAGGAGAAAAGGGAAAAAAGAAGAGGAAAGAGTTCTAAAGAAGAGAACCCAAGGAGTTCTAAAGCTAAGAAGAGAGAAAAATTAGTTATGCTTAGGTTTGATATTGGTTAGCAATCAAGTTAAGCAATCAATCCTAACTAAAAATTATCCTAGATCTAGATAGCTCCTAATTATCAATGTCAGCTTCAAGCTCTCCAAGTATAAGATTAGCCACTCAACTGATCAGATAAGTGTAAGATTGGTGGAAGTTCCCCATTGCTTTTCTTAGACAGTAATTATCTTGGTTAGATAAGCTAACAAAACTAATTAAGTAACCACCTTTCTTCGAGATGTGATTCCTAAATCACTTGCCTTAGACACCAGTCAAATTAATTAATCTTAATCCGATCTAATTTTTAAGGTTCCTTATCCTAATGAGCTCGAGTTCCTAGGGCCAATGTCTAATTGATTTTAAATTAAAGGCTTAGGTTAATGAGGAATATTGATTGGTTGTTTGCAGGCTAAGAAAGGATGATAAAATATCCATCTTATCTTATTTAATTGGGTATTATCCTTAATTTAATTTAAGATGAATACGCATAATCAAATTCAAACAAGAGGTTCTATGCAACTAAATTAGATGCATGAAATTATTTAAACTTGAGAGGCTTAACTTATATCCAGCGATCACCAATAAAAGTAAAAAATAAAAAAATAGTTTAATATGATGAATGCTCTAAGCAATTAGGATTTCTACTTGTCATAAAGTTTTTAATTAGGTTTAAATGGATATTTTTAAATTAATTTAAAAATAAAATAAATAATACTAAAAAAAATAAGTTTAGGATTAGGATTGATTTAACCAAACAAGATTGGAAGCTTTATTCCTTGCCCTAATTTTTTTTGTTCTTTTTCTTTCTTTTTCTACAAAGACAATAAAAAAAAGTTAGTAAGCTATATTTATAAAAAGTCAAAGAAATCAAAAGTTTAAATTTTCGTGCTCTCCTCGGTAATGGCATCAAAAACTTGATAGAGCGCGATGTTGTCATTAAGATACCATATTTATCAATTTAATTTCAACTTTTTAAATAATTAAAAATATATAAAAAGTAGTGAGTTGGGTCGAATCCATGGAGAAGGCAGTACTTTAATTTAAAATCTTTGATTTTTATAAAAAAAATTTAAAAATAAAATTGAAGTCAAAAAATAGAATTGTAAACAAAAGATAGGAATTAAATGGTGCAAAAAGATAAACTTGGTACTAAGATATACTATTTAGATTTTAGCATCTACTTGCAATAAAAATAAACTTGCAATAAAAATAAAGAGCATGAATTTAAAGAGCAAAAAAATAAATTTTATATTAAAATTAAAATTTAAAATTTAAATACATGAAATTAAGAAGAACAAGAAAAGATACTACTACAAAAAAGAGCTACGACAGCGCATACTATGGCAGCGATTTTCGAAACTGCTGCAATAGATTCTATGGCAATGGTTATATAGAACCACTACAATAGATCCAATCTATAACAGCAGTTCTATAGAACCACGGTAATAGGTCTGACCTATGGCAGCAGTTCTATAGAACCGCGGCCATAGGTCGGACCTATTGCAGCGGTTCTATAAAACCATTGTCATACTTTTTTTGATATTTTTGCTTTAAATATTATATAATTTTAAAATTTAATATCCATCATCATCTTTCATTATTTAAATAATTATCATTAGAGTATCGTCATAAAAGATCGCCTCGATCCGATGGCCCTAGCTTCATCGATTAGAAAAATTCAATTTCGACGATCATGAACAACAACACGATGATCTAATAAATGGAGACCTTCGATCAATCCAAAAATTTACAACGATGATCTTGATGACATTCATAGCATACTATCAAAATTTTACTTCAATCGGATATCGTTATCATGGTCAATTTAGTACGGAATGATTTCGACCGTTAAATGAGAAACAAGCGATCAAGAAGCTAAATAACATCCAATTATCAGATAATTTTTTTCATAAACGATCTTGGCTACTACTTTAATTATTTTTATAGTGATGATTATAAAATTTAACTCATGGGTCTACGAATGATCCAAAACTATACGTCGCTTGATAACCATTCTTAAACTCCATTGGTAGTTATGCTTGTGCTTTTGTAATATCTACTTAACATGAACAATTCATACAAAAATAATTAAAATTTTATGATCATTACTATTTTAAATTATTAAAATTATAGCAAAGATCGTTTAACAAAAAAATTATCTCATAATTGGACATTGTTTAGCCCTTTGATCGCTTATTTTTAATTTAACGACCGAAATTATTTCATACTAAAATGATCATGATAATGATATTCGATTGAAGTAAAACTTTGATAGTATGGTACAAATATCATCAAGATAATCATTGTAGATTTTTAGATCGATCGAAGGTCTCCATCTATCAGATCATCGCTTCATCATTCGTGATCGTTGAAATCGAATTTTTTTGATCGATGAAGCTAGGGCCATCGGATTGAGACGATCTTTTGTAACGACACTCTAATGATAATTATTTAGATAATGAATGATAAAGATGGATATTAAATTTTTATATTATATAATATTTAGAATAAAAATTAATTTCTAATCTATGGCAGCGATTACTTAAACCGTTGCCATAGGTCTATGGCAGCGGTTCTCGAACCGCTGTCGTAGACCTATGGCAGCAGTCCAAAAATTACTACCGTAGGTTAGGTTAAAATTTTTTAAATTCTTCGTATGCTTTATCTTTCTCTCTCTCCCTCCCTGCTCTCCACCATCGGTGAGACCCCATCCCTTTCCTTCCCCAGCCGATGCTGCCCCTTCTTCCCCCCGGCCACCCCACCTCTCGGTGCCCTCTTCACCCCGCTCGCCCCCTATCCTCGGGCTGCCCCTCCCCATCACCGTGCAACCCCCTCCCATGGCCCCACCACCCCCATCTCTTGGGCCGCCTCTCCCCATCATCGCGCACCCCCCTCCCCCGACCCGCCACCCCCACCTCCTGGGCTGCCCCTCCCCATCACCGCACACCCCCTCCCTCGACCCCACCACCCCCACCCTGGCCTCTCCACCCCCACCTCCCGAGCCACCCCTCCCCGTCACTGCGCACCCCCTCCCCCAGCCTTGCCAACCCCACCTCCCCGAGCTACCCCTCCCCATCACTACGCACTCCCCTCCCCCCCATCCCGACCGCCCTTGCCTCTTGGTGCCCCTCACCCCTCCCCCGCTCAACCCCCAACCCTCGCCACTCCACCCCCTGGCCACCCCCCTCCCCCAACCTCCCCATCATGATGCCCCTCGGGCCATCTCTCCCTCTCTCCCCTCTTTCTCTCTCTTTCTTCTTTCTCTTTCTCTCTTTTCTCTCTCTATCTTATTATCTTGCTTTTGGTTTACAAGTTACCTCTAGTGCTGTCATCTTCCTCTAGCACCGTTGTCGATGACCCTCGGAGCTTTCGGTGCGACCTCCTCTCCATAGCTGTAGGTCTAATTTTTTTAATTTCATAGTATTATTTATTAATCACTTATAATATTTATAATAATTTTTAAAATATTTATAATAAATATTATAAATATTTATTATAAATATTATAATTATCTGCATGTCATGGGTTCTAGACCGTGCCATGGCGGTAGCCTTGGGCTGTGCCATGTTGGCGATTATGGACAGCCCTAGGATCATGCCGGTCGATAAGAAAATCATTACTGGCATGTTCTGGGCTGTGTCAACGGCCGTGAGCTATGCTAACTGTTAAGAGAACCCTCACCCCCATTGGCAAGTTCTGGACCATGCCCTCGACCGTAGGCCATGCTGATCAATAACAAAATCATTGTCGGTGGGTTCTAGGCCATATTGACGGTCGTGAGCAGTGCCGACCGCTAAGAGAATCCTCACCCCCACTGACGGGTTCTGGACCATACCTGCGATCGTAGGCCGTGCCAGCCATTAAGAGAACCCCTGGCCATTAATAGAAAGTGAAATTATTTGTTGCTCATCCTTAATTATTTATGGATGTTATTCATGTTGTAGAATTTATTGCATAACATTTTTTGGATATTTATATCTTGTTGCTTTTGTTTATTGCATTGTATAATGATAGATCCATCAATTGATTAGTGTACATAATCTTCGATATCCGTACATTTATATGTAATTGTACAGATGATAGAATTATGTACAATGATCAATTGATTATCTAATTTGGATAGTTTGAAAATTATAAATAATTCTATAGGTAATTATAGTAATCAAACGATATGCTAAGGATTTCGAATGAAATTTTGGACAATATTTTTCTTTTGTTCTCCCTACATGGGAGACCTAAGAAAAAATACTGTCAAAATTTTATTCGATCTTTGTTGCACATCGTTTGATTACTGTAATGAACCTATAGAACTAATACAATTTCTGAATGGGATAGGACCTATCTTTACCTATTAGTTGGCGATAGGATGCATTTATTGCATATCTAAAAATGATATTTAATATGAGTTCTACACATGATATTTATTTTAATCCTTATTTATGATGCATTTTTATTTATAATGCATATTTGTTTATAATGCATTAATATATAATTTAAGTTTCACATATGATTTAATTACAGTATCATCATTTTTAAAATGGATAAGGGGTGGATCAAGTTTAATAGGCTCTCACCAAAATATGAGGCTAGACTTAAAAAATTTCTTAATTATGATATAGAAAAATTTAGGGACCATGGACTAATCCAATATCCTTATAAAAAGTGTATGGGTGGACCATGGCTACCTCGTCAAGATGTAAATGATCACCTCACTATTTATAGCTTTAAAACTGGTTATGAAATTTGTTGGGACCAACATGATGAGGGCAGGCCATAAGAAGGCGATCAACATGATGGAAGAGTGGAACAAATGATTTATGATATTTTTTCGTTTGTTGACCATAATGACAATGCATCTACGTCCATGCTTGATCCTATGGTTGGTGGAATGACAAACAGTGAGGATGTAGAGAAGGTTCGTAAGTTGATAGAAGATGCTAATATTCTATTGTATCCTAGATGTGAAAAGATGGCGAAACTGGAGTTCTTAATCCGATTGTATCATGCAAAATGCTTCAATTGGTTCAATAATAATGGAGTAAACTACATACTAGAGCTTTTGGGAGACATTCTTCTGGATGATGCATAAATTTTGAAGAATAATTATGAGACATCAAAGATTATTGAACAGCTGGGCTTTACTTATACCAAGATACATGTATGTCCCAATGATTGCATGCTCTATTGGGAGGAGGATGTCAACCAAAATGAGTGCATGAGATGCGGTGTGTCAAGATAGAAATATAATAAAGATGGCACATCGATTCGTGTACCTCAAAAGTTGATGTGGCACTTTTCTTTGATTTCGAGACTACAAAAGTCATTTATATCGGCAAAGACATCTAAGGACATGAGATGGCATAAAGATGATGAATTGAGGCATCTAGTCGATGGAGAAGCATGGCAGAAGTTTAATGAATTATATCCTGACTTCGCACATGAGATACATAATTTGAGGTTGGACTTGTCGTGTGATGGTTTCAATCCGTTCAAGCATATGAATACCGTCTATAGTGTATGGCTAGTATTTATTCATGTTTACAATCTTCCACCGTGGATGTATATAAAAAAATTCTTTGCTTTCATGATGGTGCTCATCCCTGGACCGATGGAGGTAAGTAATGATATTGATGTTTATTTGCAGCCTCTTATTGTCGATTTGAAATAGTTATAAAACATTCATGATGTTCCAGCTTTTGATGCTTTGCTGAATGAGTCATTCTCCATGCGCGCAGTGCTTTTATGGATAATAAATGACTTTCTAGTCTATGCCTAAATATCGGATTGGAGCACCAAAGGTGAGCTAGCATGCTCAATTTGTAGAAAAAACATCTGATCTAGAAGGTTGACACATCAGAGGAGCTTTAGCTATATGGGCCATCAATGTTTTCTCTGTCGAAATCATCCATACAGAAGGGATGCATGCTCCTTTGATGGCACTATTGAAGAAGGTGAGGTACCTAGTCGGATGTCTGGGAGTAATGTACTGAGAGAGTTGAATGGTCTCAGTGTTGAATTTGAAAAAGATGATCTAATTTGTGGTAAGAAGAGGAAGTATCGATCAAAGAAAGATGACACACACTTTAATTAGAGGAAAAAGAGTATCTTCTTTGACTTGCCATATCGGAAGACAAACTTATTACGCAATTGCTTAGATGTAATGCATATTAAAAAGAATGTGTGCGAGCTCCTATTGGCAACAATCTTGAATATAAAAGATAAGATCAAGGATGACTTGAATTCTAGATTTGACTTGAAAGAATGGGATATTAGAAGATGATAAACATCATAAATTTATTAATAAAAGTATTAATTTATCAATTAATTGATATTAATTTTTAAGAATTAATAATTAATTTATATATAATTTTTAAAAAATTCATATTTTTATTAATTAAAAAATTAATTAAAAAATAATAAAAAATAATAAAAATTAAAAAAATAAAATTTTATTATCAATAGAAAGAGCTCATTTTTTTGATCATAATGAAATAAATTTCAAGTAAAACGGAGCTAAAATGGAAAAGATATAAATTTTGAAAGATATAAAATAAATAAAAATTAAATAAAAAAAAAGAAAATGGCTCAGCCGGCTCCGTAAGCCGAGCCACCAAGCCAAGCTAAGCCATCAAGCCGACTCAGCCGTTGAAGCCATCAGCTGGTCCACGATCTAGGCGTGGACCGCCAGCTCAGCAAATTCCGGCGAATCAGAGATTGCCACGTGGTGGACCTAGACCCCTTAAGGGTCTACAGAAATTTATCGCGGCTCACAAGGGTAATTTAGTCTTTTCGTCCGACAACGGCGGCACTGATTGGTTGCGGTGTGCGGTGCGGCCGGTCCATGCGGTCCATGGGAACAGTTATTACGCGATCGGACGGATGTGGTTGTTTGCGGTCAGGATCGGACGGCTGTGGTTGCTTCCGAATTTTATTCAGATACAAACATCACGCGGATCACCATCAATGGCAGCGCTCGATCCAGGCGATGATCCGACGGTCCAGAATACTGCCGGCGGTGATCAAGACTCCTGAAGTGCGATTTGCGGTCAGATTTCCTTGATCAAGCGCGATCCAACGGCCAGAATTTAATCTGACCCGATCTGAGCTTATCTGCATCCGATTTTGATGATTTTTAGACCGTTGGATTTCTATTGAATGGCTGGATTTTATTAGATTTATCAGAGTCATATCAGAGCTATTTTGATTCAAATTTTATCCAAATTTGTTTGTATTTTGACGATTACAAAGGCATTAGTCCCATATTGCCTTTAAAAAATATCCAACCCTCCTAGCTCTATAAAAAGAACCCCAGGCCATCAGAAATTAACATCTCCGATCAAGGTGAAGCTTTGGTATAGGGCGAAGCTAGGCTATGGGTTAAAGGCTGCTTCGAAGCAATGGGTGTCGAGAAGAAGAGTCAAGCTTCTACACCATCTTTCTGCCAATGCCGATCCAAGATCAGAGATCAAGCTATTTTATTTTCTTTTCTTTTTAAATTTTATATATTTAAATTCTAAAATTTTAATTAATAAAAATTTTATTTTTGCATTTTAATTTCTTGCTTTTTTTTATTGCAATTTAATTTCTACACTTTAATTATTATGCACTTTAAATTATTGCTTTGCAAGTAGATGCTAAGGTCTAACTAGTAGATCTTAGTACCAAGTTTGAATTCCTGCACCTTTTAATTTTTACTTTTTATTTTCCGACTTCACTTTTAATCCCAAAACTCCTCTTTTCTTTTTCTTTTATAAAATCAAAGATTTCAAATCTAAAAATACTACCTTCCCTGTGGATTCGACCCGACTCACTGCTATCTACTAATTTTTAATTATTTTAAGAAGTCGGATTAAACTGATAAACATGGTGTTTTAACGACAGCATCGCGTTCCTATCAAGTTTTTGGCACCGTTGTCGGGGAAGGTTTTTGATTTTTAATTTTGATTTCTTTGATTTATTAAAAATAATTTTGACAAACGCACCAAGTTTTTGGTGCCGTTGCCGGGGAAGGTTTTTGATTTTTGATTTTGATTTCTTTGATTTATTAAAAATAATTTCGACAAACGCACCAAGTTTTTGGCGCCGTTGCCGGGGAAGGCACGGATATTAAATTTTTGATCTCTTTGATTTTTCTATAAATAAATTATAAATAAAATTTTTATTTTCTTATTTATTTATTTTATTTTTAAATTAATTTAAAAAAATATCCATTTAAATCTAATTAAAAGCCTCATGATAAGATTAGAAATCCTAACTGTTTAGAGCATGCATCATATTAGTTTTATTTTTATTTTTATTTTATTTTATTTTTTTTTTGGTGATTACTGGAGGTAAGGTAAGCCTTTCAGAATACAATTAGTTATATGCATCTAGTTTAAATTGCATAGAACCCTTTGATTAAATTTTTTTTGCATATTCATATTAAATCAAATTAAGGGCACAACCCAATTAAACAAGATAAGGTGAGGATTTGATCACCCTTCCTTAGCCTACAAATAACCAACCAGCATCCTGCATTGACCTAAGCCTTTAATTTTAAAATCAATTAGACATCAACCCTAGGAACTCAAGCTCAATAGGACAAGAAATCCTAAGAGTTGAACCGGGTTAGGATAAGTCAATTTGACTGGTGTCTAGGAAAGTGGTTTAGGGACGATTGGACCCGAAGGAAGGTGGTTTCTAATTGGTTCCGTTCGCTTACCTGACCAAGCATAATTGGTGTCTAAGGCAAGCAACGGGGGGACTCCCACCGACCTTACACTTACCTGGCCAGTTGATTGGCTAATCCTACACTTGGAGGGCTTGAAGGTGACCTTGGCAGTTAGGAGCTGTCTAGATCTAGGATAACCCTTAGTCAGGATTGATTGACCAACTTGATTGCTAACCAATATTAGATTTAATTAAACTGAATTCTTCTCTTTCTTCTTAGTTCTAGGACTCCTTAGGACCTCTTCTTTAGAACTCTTTTTTCTTTCTTCTCCTTTCTCCTCTAAAAATAAAATAAAATAAAAATTAAACTAACTAAAAATTAATAATTAAATTAAATTAAAATTAATAAATAAAAATAATTAAAAAAATTAATTTTTAATATAATAAAATAATAATAATAATAATAAAATAAAAAAAATATTCTAAAAATTTTTAAACCATACATTAGGGTTACACTAATACATGCATGGTAGAAAATCATTTTTTCTGATTTAGTTGAACATAATTGAATGGTTGATTCACATTAAACATAATAATCAAATGGCTAATATGAATCTAATTTTCCAAAAATTAGGTAAAGTTGACCTTCTTGCTCAGAAAATAGATCAACTCCTAACCCTAGGTCAACAATCTCCTGCATAATTCACATCATCTTCTAATTATCAGGAGAATTATTCAATCTGTGCTAGTCCAACCCATCATGTAAGTGAATATCCTATGACTGCACAGTTTCCACATTTTATCCAAGAATAAGTTCAAGCTACTCAAGGATACTCCAAATTGATTAATGATCCATTTTCAAATTCATATAATTCAGATTGGAGTAACTTTAATTTTTCTTGGACAACCCAACAGACTCAGGCTCAGACCCAAATTTTACTTGAGCAAAATTATCAAAATTATGCCTATAATAATGGTCAGCCTAGTCAGTTTATTCAGCCATCATATTATAATCAGCCTTCATACCCACCTCCTCAACAGATCAATCTAGCTGATGATAGATTTAACCAACTTTAACAATTAATTCTAACTCAACAGCAATCTATCGCCAGACTAGAAGCTCAAATAGAATAATTAGTTGAGTCTAACATGAGGAGAGAACTAGATCAACTACCGAACCTACCAATTTCAAACAACCCACCTAATGACCACCAACCACCTGGATTAAATTATCAATCTATTGTTTCATCTAAGAATCTCCAATTTGAGAATGCCAAAGTAATTCCTGAACTTAAAAGCTATAGGATTCTTATGGACCCATACCAAGACCAGGTGAGAGAGGCTAGTATTGATGCTAGCCAAAATGAAAATTTAGAGGAACTGGTTAGTACTGAGACTAACCACATAGAAGAACCCAAGCCAGAAATTAGTACTGATGCTAGTTCCAATTTAAATGAGATAGAAATAGGGAAAAAGAGAATAGATGATTTACCCGAGACTTATAAACCTAATGTCCTATTCCCTTCAACCCTAGAAGCTGGTTCTTCTTATAAAAATCAAAAGGCATGTAATGAAATGTCAATGGAGTTGTTTAAGCAGGATCACATTAATTTACCTCCAAAATTAAAATCACCTTTAGTCACCATTCCAGCACCCATTGAATTAAACTTAACTCCTAAAACTCCATTCATGAGCATTTTAGAAGAACAAATAGGAGTAATTCTTAATAAACATGGGTCTGAGAATGGAATTATAAAATATATCCCAAAAATTAACAGTGAATATATCGATAATGGGATTAAAAATCAACATCAACTTTCTGAGATTGGCAATCCAAAACTATTGGAATTTATCAATCCAATATTCGACACAGGATAGTGAGCTGCATTGTGTCTGGCTGAAGACGGTAAACTTAGCGCTTGTTGGGAGGCAACCCAATATTTAGTTTTTATCTAATTTATTTTTTTAGTTTATTTTCTTTAGGATAATTTGAATAAGTTGGAGGGAGAGCTCAAATTTTCAAAGGCATGTGCTGGACCAATATATATATATATATATATATATATATATATATATATATATACTGAGTTAGGTGTATTCTTCCATTTTTTTATTACATCCTTTATTTTTTCTTTTCTCCATTGAGGATAATGTCGATTAAGTTGGAGGGAGAGAAAAATAAAAATTTTAAAATTTTAAGTCCTCAAAAAAGTTAGTATTTAGTATTTAGATACCTGATTATGCTTAAGAATCGAATTAAACTAAGTATTTTTAAAAAGAAAATTGATACACAGATCAGAGAATCTGTGAGATATTAAGGAATCAAGTATTAAGAAAATTCAATAAAGAGTGAGTTAAGTCCAGAACATAAAATTTTTTTTCTTAGAGCATTTCTAATTATTTCTGCTAGCATCAAAGAAAAGTCTACTTTTTATAGGCTTGTGTAGGATAACTATACGTTTCTTCATATAAAAATTTATTTTAATAAAATAGTTTTCAAGTACTTCTCACTGAGTAATCGGGCCTCTTTGCCTAAGCAAGCATTGAGTTTCGCATCAAAAGATGGGAAGGGCAAAGAAGCTCGTTGTAAAGCTAGTCTTAACTCGTAGCCTATTTGATTCGAGCTAGTAAGCCCGAGGGGTATTCTATACCTAGTGCCCTAAAGCCAACTGATTTAGGAGTCATTGGCCCAAGACTCGCTACATGGATCAAATAGAAAGCTTAAAGAGTTAAGACACTCAATAGTGGTACAACGTTAAAAAAAAAATAAAAAAAGAAAAAAAAGAAAAAAACATTGGTTTCCCACCAAGTAATCGGATCCCGTTGCCTAAGTAAGCAATGATATTCGCGTCAAAAAGTGGACAATGTGAAAATAAAAATTAATAAATGAAGGATGGAAGTAGCAATACACCTGCCTATATGAAAGTTTAGACAAATCAGAGATAAAAGTGGAATAATTTAGAAAAAGTTCTGAAAAATTTATTGTTCTTTACTTAATTTTTCTATTGATAAGTATTAATACCCCAATGATATATCTCATTTAAGCTCTACTGAATATCAATGGCCATTTTGAAAATTGCTTAGGTAAAATTCAAAACTCTAAAGTTAAAAGGTATTTAAAACTAAATTCTTTCTTTACTCGAGGACGAGCAAAGCTTAAGTTGGGGGGTGTGATAAACATTATAAATTCATTAATAAAAGTATTAATTTATCAATTAATTAATATTAATTTTTAATAATTAATAATTAATTTATATATAATTTTTGAAAAATTCATATTTTTATTAATTAAAAAATTAATTAAAAAATAATAAAAATTAAAAAATAAAATTTTATTATCAATAGAAAGAGCTCATTTTTTTGATCACAACGAAATAAATTTCAAGTAAAACAGAGCTAAAATGGAAAAGATATAAATTTTGAAAGATATAAAATAAATAAAAATTAAATAAAAAAAAAGAAAACGGCTCAGTCGGCTCCGTAAGCCGAGCCACCAAGCCAAGCCAAGCCATCAAGCCAACTCAGCCATTGAAGCCATCAGCCGGTCCACGATCTAGGCGTGGACCGCCAGCTCAGCAAATTTCGGCGAATCAGAGATTGCCACGTGGTGGACCTAGACCCCTTAAGGGTCTACAGAAATTTATCGCGGCTCACAAGGGTAATTTAGTCTTTTTGTCCGACAACGGTGGCGCTGATTGGTTGCGGTGTGCGGTGCGGCCGGTCCACGCGGTCCATGGGAATAGTTATTGCGCGATCGGACGGATGTGGTTGTTTGCGGTCAGGATCGGACGGCTGTGGTTGCTTCCGAATTTTATTCAGATACAAACATCACGCGGATCACCATCGGATGGCAGCGCTCGATCCAGGCAATGATCCGATGGTCCAGAATGCTGCCGGTGGTGATCAAGACTCCCGAAGCACGATTTGCGGCCAGATTTTTTCGATCAAGCGCGATCCAATGGCCAGAATTTAATCTGACCCGATCTGAGCTTATCTGCATCCGATTTTGATGATTTTTGGACCGTTGGATTTCTATTGAATGACTGGATTTTATTAGATTTATTAGAGTCATATCAAAGCTATTTTGATTCAAATTTTATCCAAATTTATTTATATTTTGATGATTACAAAGGCATTAGTCCCATATTGCCTTTAGAAAAAATATCCAGCCCTCCTAGCTCTATAAAAAGAACCCCAGGCCATCAGAAATTAACATCTCCAATCAAGGTGAAGCTTTGGTATAGGGCGAAGCCAGGCTATGGGTTAAAGGCTGCTTCGAAGCAACGGGTGCCGAGAAGAAGAGTCAAGCTTCTACACCATCTTTCTGCCAATGCCGATCCAAGATCAGAGATCAAGCTATTTTATTTTCTTTTTTTTTTAAATTTTATATATTTAAATTCTAAAATTTTAATTAATAAAAATTTTATTTTTGCATTTTAATTTCTTGCTTTTTTTTATTTCAATTTAATTTCTGCACTTTAATTATTATGCACTTTAAATTATTGCTTTGCAAGTAGATGCTAAGGTCTAACTAGTAGATCTTAGTACCAAGTTTGAATTCCTACACCTTTTAATTTTTGCTTTTTATTTTCCGACTTCACTTTTAATCCCAAAACTCTTCTCTTTTCTTTTTCTTTTATAAAATCAAAGATTTCAAATCTAAAAACACTACCTTCTCTGTGGATTCGACCCGACTCACTGCTATCTACTAATTTTTAATTATTTTAAGAAGTCGGATTAAACTGATAAACATGGTGTTTTAACGACAGCATCGTGTCCCTATCAGAAGATCACTCCATCCAGAGTCAGTAGGAAAAGAATAGTGGAGGCTCCCTTATGCATGCTATGTTATGAATGCCTCCGAACGGTCCATATTTCTTCATGTGTTGGAGAACATAAAGATCCCAGATGGATACTCAAGCAACATATCAAAGCATATGAATAGTAAGGATGTTAAACTTAGAGGATTGAAGACTCATGATTATTATGTGCTGATGTAGGAATTGATCCCAATAGCTATTCACCGCGTGTTGCCAAAAATGTCAGAATGACTGTTATTCATCTTTACAACTTTTATAGAGATATTTGTGTAAAGGCGTTGCATAAGAAAGACGTGAAAAAAATGAAGATAAGGGCGGTGACTATATTATGTGATCTGAAGAAGATATTTCCACCATCATTTTTCATGGTTATGATACATCTCACCATACACCTTGTGGAAAAAGTTATACTTGGAGGCCCAGTGTTCTGCTAATGAATGTATTCTACCAAGAGAAATATTTAAATTTTGAAATCTGATGTAAAAGATATGAATTACCCAGAGGGATCTATAGTAGAAGATTATTTGGATCAAGGATGTATGAATTTTTATACCATATACTTAAACAAGCTTTAGACACGTTGTAATCGGCCAATGAGAAATCAGGATGATCAGTATGAGTCAATTGAGCCTGCATTTGAGTTCATTCCATAGTCAAGTGGACTTTCTACTTCATACCGCCTCACTAATTTAAGCATTGAGGCAAGAAATAAGATGCACAACTACGTGCTCGTCAACTACGATGTCATTAAGCCTTACATAAGGTGAGTCACTCAGTCTTATTTATTTTATAATAATTAAAAAAAATATCTAATTATATCTAAATTTATTCTTTATGCATGTAGCAAATACAAGAAGGTCATAAGAGTAAAATATGACACTCTAAGTATGCGGAAGAAAGAAAAAATGCACAGCAAAGAATTTTTTGAATGGTTCAAAGATCATATAAGCGATTATATATTCTTGCCTTGTACAACTTATTTGAACATATTTACTAATTAGGTGTCATCTCCTTAATTAGATGTGGAGATTATCGCTTGATGATGTAAGCCTTGAAGTACGTGCTTTTTTAATGGATCCTAATTATACTGTGCATGAGTATAAATAGCTTGTCATTGACGGCTACATGTTTAATATTTATAGTAGATCCATAAACATGGCAACACAAAATAGTAGCATGATGTTGAGCGCCACCACTGGGTGTTATTCCAGCTCGAGGGATTCACAGTCTCGTATGGAGGATTTGAACTATTATGGCATGGTGGAGAAGATAGTCATGTTGGACTATTATTCTAAAGAGAGGATTGCGTTGATGAAGTGCGATTGATTTGACACCTTATTACAATCAGGGATGAAGACTGATGAGTGTAGTTTTACTCTCGTTAACATGCAATGCCATCTTCGTACAGAAGAATCATATATACTTGCCTTCCAAGCTAGTCAAGTCTTCTATGTTAGTGATCCCTTGGAACCTCTATAGGATGTTTCTATGAGGATGGTGCCTAGGCATATTTTTTATGATGCCGAAGTTGATGACGATGTTGGACCATGCATGCAAAGTGCTCCTCTAGGACAAAACTTATCTGATACTATCGAGGTCCTAGATACATTTATCAGGAGCGATGGTGATATCTATATTATAGATGCCACTGGGCAATGACTTCAACATTCTGGTATAAATATTAGAGTCTATTTATTGATGCTATACTAATATTATTGTTCAGCATGTTATATTGGTTAATGTTCATTAACGTTGCAAATCATGATTGCATTGAAATGCCATCTAGCTTTCAACCCCACCCCTCGATGGACTACGCGGAGCTCCGCATCTGAGTCGCAGTCGAAGCATACTCCATCCACCTCCGCATCGATTGCCTATGGACCATCGACATCTACTATACTACCAGCATCTATTCCATCATCGATATCTACTCCATCGACATCTGAGCCTCCATTAGCCACATCTCCGATACATGCTATGACACCGACATTTGAGTGTACATTTTTATTATGTTATTTATTTATTTTTTATATAGTATTTATATAATTATATATTTGCATATTTTTATTATAGATGCATCATCCAGTAGGATATTTCATGATTCCACATGCATGCCGCATGTGTGGAACTGTCAGCATCAGGTGATGGTACAGTATGATGCCGATGGGATGCCAGTAGGGAAGACCGTGTGGGAGATGTATTTCTTTTTTGGAGTGCTTATGAGGCGGTCCGACATCATTCTGGTATTGTCCATAGACTGATGATTGATGGATGCTAGTGTCAGGAACCGATTATGGAAGGAGATATGGATAAATGTATCTTAATTATATTTATGCATTTGATATGTTTATACTTTGATTAGAATAATTTGGTAACTGACTTTTGATAATTTTTGTACAAAGGAGATATGACTTTTCAGATCATGAGAGGGCTCGAGATGCCCGACTGAAGAAGATTGGAGAGTTGTACCAGAGCTACAAGGTCAAACTCCATAGAGAATGGCTCGAGCACCAATGTGACACTCCAAAAGAGCTTGTTCCTTGGATACAGGACTGTCCCCCGAGTCAGTGGGAGGGGATGGTTACACATTGGAGGAGCCAGAAGTTTGAGATAAAATTTCTAACTTTTAAATTTTTTAATATACTTAAAATTATATTTAAATATTATTTAAATACTTATTACTTATTTAAATACTTATTAGGCTACCTTCTATCAGAATTGGAAGAACTGGGTAGCCCAAGAGTACACGCACACTCTAGGCCATGAGTCTATGGCCAGTTGTGTGCATAGAAAGATAATAAATTCTTAATCTTTATTTATAACTTAAATTAATATTTTTTATATATTTTTAATAAACTAATTTATTATTATAGTTAATGAGAGAGAGGGTGATGCCTAGCCATAGCAAGATCTTCCGATCTAGCCGTATGGATAAGAAGGGCAGGTCGATGAATGCCACAATAGAAAAAATTTTTGTAAGTAATAAATATATTAGTATATATGATTAGTATTATAATATTTTTTATAAAATTTTATTTAAATTTATAATTATAGGGGCAGTTAGATGTGCTCATGAGCGAGGGCTCGGACACCTTTGGCCTCCATGACTATCTATCTTAGATCTTAGGGCCTGAGCACTCTAAAAGGATCTAATATAGGTCCAGACATATACCGATGAGCTACTGATCTGAGGCAAGCATCTCTTCACATGCTTTCGGTATCATCAGTCGGAAGCAGCTTGAGGAGGCATTGGTGTGGACAGATCAGGCTACGATGCGGCTGCTCATGCTAAGGAGTGCACATCTCATCTAGAGGGCATCTTGAGCATCATGCTGACGAGACTCAGCTTACGTTTTGGAGCAGACTTCACAGGCCTTAAGGACATATTGGCCGACGTTCCAGCTCTAGCTCCTATAGCTCCAGCCCTTCCAGCTCCTGCTCCAGTTCCAGCTCCTCCAGTTTGTGCTCCATCTTTCGATGACGACGACGATGATGTAGATTTAGGAGACTTCTGATGTATTTCTTTTTAAAAATATTATAATACATTTTATTCGATAATAAAATAAAAAAATTTCAAAAATATTCTTGTATTTATAATATTTACTTATTTTTTTTATTATATTATATATACCTTTATATTTATCAAATAAAATATATAAAAAATTAAAAAATATATATCTTTTATTATTCAAAAGCTATGGCAGTGGTTTCAAAACCACTATCGTAGACATGCCAAGCGAGGCCATAAGTCATGTGCCAGCTGCTGTATTAGACCTATGGCAGCGATTCAAAAATTGCTGTTATATTCACTACCATAGATCTAATGCAGCGGTTCAAAAATTGCTACCATAGCTATAGCAGCGGTCCCCGGACCGCTGCCATAGGCACTTTATGGTAGCAGTTCTTATAACTACTGCCATAGGCCTATGGCAACGACGGTTGTGGTAGCAGTTAGAGAATCGCTACTATAGACTATGGTAGTAATTTTTTAGGCTATGGCAGTAGTTATGAACCGCTGTCGTAGCCCTACCCTATAGTAGTGAGAAATAAAAACTAGATCTTGATCTTGATCTTGGATCGGCATTGGCATGAAGATGGTATAGAAAGCAGCTCTTCTTCTCAAAATCTATTGCTTCTAAGCAGCCATCAACCCAAGCATGGCTCCTATCCTATACCATAGCCTCTCTTTGATCGAAGACAGCTTCTTTGAGTCACCTGGTGCCCTTTAAATAGAGATAGGGAGCCATCGATGAAGAATCCATGTGAAATTAGGTTTAAAACTATCAAGAGAGCACTGTCTGCTGTCAATACAAAAATCTGGATTCCATTAGCTATCGAATGATAATCAAACAATTCAAAATTCACCTAAAAACTCATAGTAAAAGCTTAAATCAAGTTGGATTGAACATGGACCATTCGATCACATTCATCAAGAGAATTTTGGCTATCGGATGGTGCCTGAGAGTCACCTAGAATTTTAAATCAAATCAGAATGAACCTTGACTGTTGGATCACACCAAGAAATAATCTGGACTATCGGATGGCACTAATAAGGGCTGAAGACTGTGAATCAAAATCGACATCAATGTCAGCCATCGGATTTGGAGCGGGAGCTCTCACTGCCATTCGATCACACAAAATCAATGCTTGCTGCCTGTGCACCGGGCATAGACTGGGCTCAGTGTGATCTCCACCCAATTGGTGCTCTCCATGCCACTTGAAAGGTCAAAAACACCCTCCTGAGCTGCATGAAAAATTTCGTGGACCCTTTAAGGGTCCATGCCTTCTGCATCAGCCACCGGTCCACTATGGACCATACATTTATGACATCATAGTGATGTTAGCTAAGGGAGCCAGGGTGCTGGGCTGACTAGGCTAGGCTGGCATGGGCTACATGCTAAGTCATGTTGGGCCGGTCTGTTAGATATATGTGCCCTAGAAGCCAGAATTGGCTGACACTTGTAATACACTTCTAGGGGCAAAATTGTAATTTTGACTAAAAGCAATAAATGGGTTATTTTCTATCACATATGTGTATTTAGTGTCTGTGATACATCCTTTGAGTTAATGGTAATGATAATTCATATTTTCAAGAGTTGAAAATTTAAGACATGAATAATCATTATTAACTCATAAATTGCTCCCGACCATAGGATCATCACGAGGATGGTGATTGATCCGGAAGGTTGGTGTACAATCGCTTCTCTTTAGTAGATGAGTCTTGAGTCTACGGTGTGGAGACACCAGAGCGAGAGTACAGATACTCGTTAGAGAACGAGGGCACTGAGCGTGACCACCTCGAGTAGTCATTAGGGAGTCTACCTTCTCGTCAATGACTGACTCGATGCTGCAGTAGTGTGTCTGGTTCTTTGACCTGAGGTGCATCGGACAGTTCACCTTGAGGGTGTTATAGTTTGACTACACCATTACTCGATCTCCTAGCCATATGGAATCCTGAGGTGTATGTTGGCTATGACATGTTCATTGTAGGAACTGGATGCATCAAGATGGAATCTATCTACCTCGGTGGTAGAGGAGCAGCCCTATGATGATCATGAGAATCAAGTCCAAAATCCATGGCCATGGTAGAGTGAAATAATAGAAAGAGTTTCTATTTAGATTTTCACATTGGACTTGAATCGAATGATTACATCATATGACAGAGACTAGGGTTTGACGAGTTTCACCTTAACCCTAATCTGATCGGGGCTCAAGATAGAAGAACTGAATCACACAGGTAGCTGCACCAAGAGGTTCGCATTCAGCTCTGATGGGTTGCCACCATATACTGCTAGGTGTCACTGGATGGATTTTGGGAGCAATTAGAATGATTTAGATGATCGATCATTCTAGCTGTTCGAATCAGAAGAGTTCTGATCCATCGAAAGGAGTTTCGATGATGTCGATGATAGAGATCATGACATATCCCATTACCATACAGAACTGAACCTAACTGGGTCACACAAACAAGGGTTTGAATCTGGTGATCATCAATTGAACTGATCTAGTTCAATTGATCTGAATGAGATTCAATTAGGTTCAAGGAAATCGTGCTAGCACTCGATTGAACCTAACGTTCTTCTTTTGCTATCATAAATAAGTTGTCCTGTCTGAGCCAAAGGAGTTTGTGCTCAATTCAGAGGCCTTCATATGGTCTGACTGGAAGGTTGTCCAAGTCAGAAAAGGTTGTCTTATTTGTAAGACATTACCTGCCATTTTTGGTCACCTGCCATTTCTTGTTCTTTGACTTTGGTCAAAAGTCTACCTTTGACTGGTCAAACATTGACCATTGACCCTTTGACTTTTGACCACATGTCATGCACCTATTGGAGAGCTGGTGGGGGCCTGTCCCCCTGCCAGAACCTGGCAAGGAGAAGGGCGCACGCCACCCTAGGCGTGTGCCCAAGTTGGAGGCGCCTAGGAGTCCTTGTTGGACAAGGACTCCATCTCCTTTTTGGATTCCAATTAGAGTTCTTCTAAGAACCAACTTTGACTGGTCTTAGGTGCCCTCTAAGGAGGAATCCAGGGGTCTCTATTCCCACCAATCAGATTTAGATCTGATTTCACAAAGGGTTGTGATTGGTTGGGAGGAAGAGGAGTTGGATCACGCTTAGTCTATAAAAAGGACCCTGCGCCCAACTCAGTTAAGAGATTCAATTGAGAATTGAAAACCCCACGCCCCAAGGCTGCCTCTCCCCTCCTCCTCCATGCCAAAGCTTCTTCTCCTTCTCCTCTCCACGTCCAAAAGAGTTTTGGACCTTGGTTGGTGCGATCCAGATCAAAGAAAGGCGATCAAAAGCAAGAAGGCTGCACTGCTGCAAAGGACGACTGCTAGATCTTCAAAAGGAGTTTTGAAGATCCTCCAGATCAGATCCAGATCTAATTTTTGGAGGTGTGATAGAGAAGAAGAGGATCTCTAGATCCAGCCCGAGTGGATATCGGTAGAGGCCAGGCGCTTGCGTGGCTAGATCCAGAACCTTCCGCTGCAAACAGGATCATCAACAGGGTAATAGGATTACCCAAATTCAGGTAAATTAAATTTGATTTAATTTATCTTTATTTTATTTTATTTATTAAAATAATAAAATTAGATCTAAAATATCCTAGATCTGATTAGATCAAGAGAAAAATTTTTGAAATATATCTCTTGATCTGATCAGATCTGAACGAACCTGGATCCAAAAAATCAGGATTTTCCTTCAACTGGTATCAGAGCCATGGTTCTAAAATTATTTAGATCTAATTTTAAATTTATTTTAATTAAAAAAATAAGTGATTTTCAGATGTCACATGAGATGTGATCAGATCTAAAATTAGAAAAAATTAAAATTAAATGATTTGGATCTAAGATTAGAAGATATGCATGACTAGTTCTAGAATAGAATAGTTCTATAGAATAGTCTTGCATGTTTTTGATTTAATCTGATTAAATCATATTTTAGATCTTTTTATTTACTATTTTTTGATATTATAAGTGTTATAATAACATCTAAAAAATAGCAAATAAAAATTATTTAATTTTAAATATCATATGAGATATGATTGATGCATGTCTAGACTAGTTGTAGAATAGTTCTACATAATTATCTAGATTAGAATTTATTTTGATTAGATCAATTTAAATCTAATTTTTTAGATTATTATGAGATAATTTAGATCTGAAAATATGCATGATTTGATACATGAGATGTATGCAAAATATGCCATGATTAGATCTACTTTATATATGAGATATATGATATAGATCTGATATTATTTTGTAGTATTGAATGTTCCTGATTAAGGCGTTCCTCTTGGCCGTCCGGTCATAAGAACGAAGAAGGGTTTAAAGGCCCTCTCTTTCCCATTCGATGGGGTGTTCTTATGATGTGTAGGGGTGCTGCGTGTTCGTCCTTAATCAGAAACCCAAAACTTACTTTCTGCAAAACCCTAGATCCTGAAACCCTAGGATTTATTGTGCATATTTTGTTTATGAACCCTACTTAATTAAGAATTAAGTTTATGGAATATTAATTAGGTCTAAAATTGAGAATTTTAGATCTAAGACATATTCATAATACTGGGTTCGGGCTTGGGTAGCTCAATTAGGTCTAAGCGGTTGATCAAACCGAATCAAGAGTTGGTTAGATGGGATCAACAATGCTTAAATTGACCAGCCTAATAGGATTAAGTCTGGGTCAAGATCGAGTCACGATCAAGCAAGACCTAATTAGGCTCAGAGGTTAGAGTCTGGATTGTAGGCTAACCCAATTGGTTCTGGCTCAACAATTTGGTGTCTAAGGTAAGTTTGGCACATAGACGACCGACTGGTTTTTAATTGGAAGCTACTCGACCTGAATGCGTTCTTGTACGAGTTAATGGCATATTCCTTCCACCGGATCTCACTTACCTGGCCATATCTGTTGACACAGTTCTGATCTGAGGTGGTCAATAATCCGAGCTAACCCATGCCACTAGGTTAGTCATAATTGTTATGACTAAGCCAAGTCTAGTTTAATGAGACCTGAATCAATTCTCCCTAAGAAAAGATTAAGTCTGAGGTCTTCCACCATTGTAGATGTGCGGGCCCTTCCCGGGGTTGATTGTTCTCGGCTGGATACAGTGGCTCAGTTGCACCGGGAAGATGCAACCATGTCTATTAGGCATTGGATGCTATGGGCTGGAGGATGAGTTGGGCTCAATATTCTGGATACGGTGAGAGACTCAATTAGGAACCCAGTCTATGCAAATGGTGGGTCTGACTTAACTAAGGAGTGGATCAATATTTTGGATACGGTGAGATTCATGAATTAGAGACCAAGTTTGGGTGCACCATGATTAGAGAATCATTGAACAAGAGTTGTTCACTCATTGGCTAACCCATCACCAATAACTGTTAGGTGAGGTGATGAGTCAGTTGGTGAGACCGCACCACCCACTAGAAATCATTAATCGTGGAGATTTTCGCATCTCTACAGAGGGAGTGTAGGGATCCGAGAAAATAGTGGGAGCTAATTTGTTTAAAAATAAAATCTCTAAATAAATTGGTCAAGTCAAAATTACAGTATCTAACTAGAATCTTTGACTCTCTACAGGAAAATGTCTGCGTCCAACCCATTGGCACGTATCCTGGACACACATAGACTGACTGGACCCAATTATAAAGATTGGCTCAGGAACTACAAAATTATTTTGGGTTCCGAGAAGTTAACCCATGTTTTGGACCAGGACCCTCCCACCTTACCAGCCCGTCCATCTATTGAACAGAGAGCGTCTCTGGAAAAATGGATAGACGAAGATAATAAGGCCAGATATTACATGTTGGGCTCGATGTCTGATGAGCTCCAGCGCCAACATGAAGATATCGGGACTGCTCGCCAAATGTTGGCTCACCTGCAGGAGATGTTTGGTGAACAGAGTCGCGCAGCCAAATATCAAGTCACGAAATGACTTTTTAAGGCTAAGATGCGTGATGGGCAGTCAGTCCAAGATCACTGTCTGACAATGATCAAGGACATGGAAGAGCTTGAGAAGCTCGGTGTGAAGTTAGACTTGGACCTGCAGAATGATATTATTCTGCAATCCTTGACTGATGCATATGGGCAATTCATCATGAATTACCACATGCATAAACTTCAAAATTCCTTGGCCGAAGTTAATGAATATGCTGGTTACCGCTGAGCTTTCTATGAAAGGTTCTAAAGGCTCAGTTCTTGCTATGGAACGGACTTCTTCCAAAAGAAAGTCTTATGGAAAGAAAAAGAAGTCTGTGAAAAAGCAAAAGGTGGAAGGATCAAAGAAGAAGAAGGCAGAGCCGAAGAAAAATGCCGATGTCAAAGGAAAGTATTTTCCATTGCAACAGCGACGGCCATTGGAAGCGGAACTGCCCTACTTACCTGGCCACCCTGAAGAACAAGAAGGAAGGTCCTTCTGGAGGTATGCTCGTTATTGAGTCTAACCTTACGGTTTCTTCTGCATCCAGTTGGGTGCTTGACTCTGGTTCTAGTGCTCATCTGTGCACTTCCATGCAGGGTCTTGAGGATAGCAGGAGGCTGAGGGATGGAGACATGATCCTACGCGTCGGTAATGGAGCAAGAGTTGCTGCAGTAGCCGTGGGAACATACCCTCTTCGATTACCATCTGGTTTAGACTTAGTTTTGAAAGACTGTTATTATGTGCCTGCAGCTAGCAGGAATTTGATTTCTGTTTCATGCTTAGCACAAGAAGGTTATGTGATTCACCTTCTTTAAGGACCATTGTAACATTCTTTATGAAAGAAATAAAATTGCAAATGGTTTTCCTTATTAATGGTCTTTATCAGCTACATATTGATGTACCTGTTCTAACTATCGAGCAAAACGTGAATGCCAAACGACCTAGGGATAGTCCAAACGATAGATATCTATGGCACCTGAGATTAGGTCATATAGCAGAAGATAGGATCAACAAATTGGAGAAAAATGGGCTATTGAGTCCATTGACTTCTGAGTCATATCCAACTTGTGAATCTTGTCTTCAAGGCAAAATGACTAAACTCCCTTTTGTTGGACATGGGGAGAGGGCCACAGATCTCCTTGCCCTAGTACATACTGATGTGTGCGGCCCATTTGATGTGCCGGCTAGAGGCAATTTTGTCTACTTCATTACCTTTACCGATGATCTGTCTAGGTATGGGTATGTGTATCTTATGAGACACAAGTCTGAAGCTTTTGAAAAGTTCAAAGAATTCAGACATGAAGTAGAAAAACAAACTGGAAAACCCATTAAGGTTCTTCGATCAGATCGAGGAGGTGAATACCTTAGCCGAGAATTCCTAGACTATCTCAAGGAAAATGGCATAGTCTCTCAATGGACTCCACCAGGAACACCTCAACTCAACGGGGTTTCAGAATGGAGAAATCGGACTCTATTGGATATGGTTCGATCCATGATGAGCTTCACAGACCTCCCTGATTTTCTTTGGGGACACTCATTGTTAACTTCAATCTATTTACTGAATAGGGTTTTCTCTAAAACCGTTCCTACCACACCGTATGAGATATGGCACGGTAAGAAACCAAGTCTGAGTCATCTCAGAATTTGGGGTTGTCCGGCTCATGTCAAAAGACAACAAGCGGACAAGTTAGAGTTTAGGTCCTTTCAGAGCTCGATTCATAGGATATCCTAAAGAGTCATTAGGATACTATTTCTACATTCCAGAAGACCACAATGTGATTGTGAGTCGACATGCCATCTTTCTTGAAAAATAGTTTATTCAAGATAGCGGCATTGGAAAGCAGATTCAAGCTTGATGAGAAAGTCTCACAAGCAGAACGAGCTAAGGACCAAGTGGAACCAAATCAGGTTGAGCCAATAAGAACACTACCTCCTCCACCTCGTAGATCGGAAAGAGTTTTCCCGTCCCCCTGAAAGATACTTAGGTATTATTTCAGAGAGGATGTAGAGGAAATGT
This sequence comes from Cocos nucifera, assembly GCA_006176705.1. NCBI lineage: Eukaryota > Viridiplantae > Streptophyta > Magnoliopsida > Arecales > Arecaceae > Cocos > Cocos nucifera. Next base: position 276,886 of record QRFJ01002503.1, on the reverse strand, counting down.
TCCTCATAGGTAATGGTGCTCATGGTGATGATCCCAAAACCTACAACGAGGCGATATCAGATATCGACTCCGAGAAATGGCTAGAGGCAATGCAGTCAGAAATTGACTCGATGCACTCAAACCAAGTCTGGACCTTGGTAGATCCACCAGAAGGTATAGTACCTATTGGGTGTAAATGGATCTTCAAGAGAAAGATTGGTGCAGATGGGAATGTGGAGACATTCAAGGCTAGACTAGTGGCAAAAGGTTATAGTCAACGCGAAGGCATTGACTATCAGGATACCTTTTTTCCCAGTGGCTATGCTAAAATCCATCCGCACATTGCTTGCCGTTGCAGCCTATTTCGATTATGAAATATGGCAAATGGACGTGAAAATGGCATTCTTAAATGGATATCTTGAGGAAGATATCTATATGGAACAGCCGCTAGGTTTCACATCCAGTGATACTGATCACAAGGTTTGCAAGCTGCAAAGGTCCATATATGGACTTAAGCAAGCATCTCGGAGCTGGAACACTCATTTCAATGATGTGATCAAAAATGTTTGGTTTCATCAAAAATGAAGAGGAACCATGTGTTTTCAAAAGGGTCAGTGGGAGCGCTGTTGTCTTCCTCGTATTGTACGTGGAGACATCCTCCTTATTGGGAATGATATTCCCATGTTGACATCAGTCAAGATGTGGTTGTCCAAGGAATTCTCCATGAAAGACCTAGGTGAAGCATCCTTTATTCTAGGAATTAAGGTCTATAGGGATAGACCGAATAGGATGCTAGGACTTTCACAGAAGATGTACATAGAGGAAAGTACTAAAGAGGTTTAGTATGGAAAACTCTAAGAGGGGATTAATACCCTTCAGACATGGTATTCATCTTTCCAAGAAGATGTGCCCTAGCACACCTGAGGAAATAGAACGCATGAGCAAGATCCCTTATGCTTCTGCAATAGGGAGCCTCATGTATGCCATGCTATGTACACGACCTGATATAGCCCATGCTGTGAGTGTCACAAGCAGATATCAGTCAAATCCAGGTGAAGAACACTGGACTTCTGTGAAATGTATCCTTAAGTACTTGAGAAGAACTAAGGATATGATGTTGGTCTTTGGTAACGGAGAACTCCAAGTCCAGGGATACACAGACTCGGATTTCATGTCCGATATAGATGATCGAAAGTCGACATCTGGAAGTCTGTTTGTGTGCAATGGTGGAGCTGTCAGCTGGAAGAGTTCCAAGCAAATGGTGATAGCAGATTCCACCATGGAAGCAGAATATATCGCTGCATCAGAGGCTGCAAAGGAAGCATTCTGGTACAAGAAGTTTGCTGCAGAAATCGGAGTAATGCCATCAGATGCCATTCCTCTATACTGCGACAACAATGGCGCCATAGCCCTTGCTAAGGAGCCGAGGTCTCACCAGAAATCCAAGCACATTGAGCGGCGATATCACCTCATCCGCGATTACCTCGAGAAAGGTTATGTCGAGGTCAAGAGAGTCAACTCCGCAGATAATGTGGCAGACCCACTTACAAAGCCGTTGGGCCAGCAGAAGATCGAAGCCCACCTTGAGAAGATGGGACTTAGACTTGTAGCCAATTGGCTTTAGGACAAGTGGGAGATTGTTAGATATATGTGCCCTAGAAGCCAGAATTGGCTGACACTTGTAATACACTTCTAGGGGCAAAATTATAATTTTGACTAAAATCAATAAATGGGTTATTTTCTATCACATATGTGTATTTAGTGTCTGTGATACATCCTTTGAGTTAATGGTAATGATAATTCATATTTTCAAGAGTTGAAAATTTAAGACATGAATAATCATTATTAACTCATAAATTGCTCCCGACCATAGGATCATCACGAGGATGGTGATTGATCCGGAAGGTTGGTGTACAATCGCTTCTCTTTAGTAGATGAGTCTTGAGTCTACGGTGTGGAGACACCGGAGCGAGAGTACAGGTACTCGTTAGAGAACGAGGGCACTGAGCGTGACCACCTCGAGTAGTCATTAGGGAGTCTACCTTCTCGTCAATGACTGACTCGATGCTGCAGTAGTGTGTCTGGTTCTTTGACCTGAGATGCATCGGCAGTTCACCTTGAGGGTGTTATAGTTTGACTACACCATTACTCGGTCTCCTAGCCATATGGAACCCTGAGGTGTATGTTGGCTATGACATGTTCATTGTAGGAACTGGATTGCATCAAGATGGAATCTATCTACCTCGGTGGTAGAGGAGCAGCCCTATGATGATCATGAGAATCAAGTCCAGAAATCCATGGCCATGGTAGAGTGAAATAATAGAAAGAGTTTCTATTTAGATTTTCACATTGGACTTGAATCGAATGATTACATCATATGACAGAGACTAGGGTTTGACGAGTTTCACCTTAACCCTAATCTGATCGGGGCTCAAGATAGAAGAACTGAATCACACAGGTAGCTGCACCAAGAGGTTCGCATTCAGCTCTGATGGGTTGCCACCATATACTGCTAGGTGTCACTGGTGGATTTTGGGAGCAATTAGAATGATTTAGATGATCGATCATTCTAGCTGTTCGAATCAGAAGAGTTCTGATCCATCGAAAGGAGTTTCGATGATGTCGATGATAGAGATCATGACATATCCCATTACCATACAGAACTGAACCTAACTGGGTCACACAAACAAGGGTTTGAATCTGGTGATCATCAATTGAACTGATCTAGTTCAATTGATCTGAATGAGATTCAATTAGGTTCAAGAAAATCGTGCTAGCACTCGATTGAACCTAACGTTCTTCTTTTACTATCATAAATAAGTTGTCCTGTCTGAGCCAAAGGAGTTTGTGCTCAATCAGAGGCCTTCATATGGTCTGACTGGAGGTTGTCCAAGTCAGAAAAGGTTGTCTTATTTGTAAGACATTACCTGCCATTTTTGGTCACCTGCCATTTCTTGTTCTTTGACTTTGGTCAAAAGTCTACCTTTGACTGGTCAAATGTTGACCATTGACCCTTTGACTTTTGACCACATGTCATGCACCTATTGGAGAGCTGGTGGGGGCCTGTCCCCCTGCCAGAACCTGGCAAGGAGAAGGGCGCACGCCACCCTAGGCGTGTGCCCAAGTTGGAGGCGCCTAGGAGTCCTTGTTGGACAAGGACTCCATCTCCTTTTTGGATTCCAATTAGAGTTCTTCTAAGAACCAACTTTGACTGGTCTTAGGCACCCTCTAAGGAGGAATCCAGGGGTCTCTATTCCCACCAATCAGATTTAGATCTGATTTCACAAAGGGTTGTGATTGGTTGGGAGGAAGAGGAGTTGGATCACGCTTAGTCTATAAAAAGGACCCTGCGCCCAACTCAGTTAAGAGATTCAATTAAGAATTGAAAACCCCACGCCCCAAGGCTGCCTCTCCCCTCTTCCTCCATGCCAAAGCTTCTTCTCCTTCTCCTCTCCACGTCCAAAAGAGTTTTGGACCTTGGTTGGTGTGATCCAGATCAAAGAAAGGCGATCAAAAGCAAGAAGGCTGCACTGCTGCAAAGGACGACTGCAGATCTTCAAAAGGAGTTTTGAAGATCCTCCAGATCAGATCCAGATATAATTTTTGGAGGTGTGATAGAGAAGAAGAGGATCTCCAGATCCAGCCCGAGTGGATATCGGTAGAGGCCAGGCGCTTGCGTGGCTAGATCCAGAACCTTTCACTGCAAACAGGATCATCAACAGGATAATAGGATTACCCAAATTAGGTAAATTAAATTTGATTTAATTTATCTTTATTTTATTTCTATTATTAAAATAATAAAATCAGATCTGAAATATCCCAGATCTGATTAGGACTGAGAGAAAAATTTTGAAATATATCTCTCGATCTGATCAGATTTGAACGAACCTGGTCCGAAAAATCAGGATTTTTCTTCACGGTCGGCTTAGCAGAGCAGGCTAGGCTAAGCCGACCAATTTTTTTGTATATTTTTATTATTTTTTTCTTTTCTTTGTTCTTTGAGTTTTCGTACCGGATCCATTTTAAACTCGATTTGCTCCAAATTTTTTCATTTTAACTAGAAAATTGAGCTCTTTTTATTAGCAAATATTTTTTCTATAAAAAATAAAAAATATTAATTCTTTAAAATAAAAATAAATTATTCTATAAATTAATACTTTTATTGATGTTTTTATGATACTTATCACTCATTATCGCCCCATCTATCAAAAGAAAAGGAGCTTTGCTCTAGAGAGACAAAGGGCAATAGAATAGAAAGTCGACAAGCTTCTCAAGGTAGGATTCATCAAGAAAGCCCTCTATCTCGAATGGATCGCCAATATGGTTATGGTAAAAAAAAATAATGGCTAGTAGAGGATTTGCATCGATTATATTGATCTCAATAAAGCTTGTCCAAAAGATGGGTATCCACTATCGAGAATTGACCAGTTGGTTGACTCTATCTCAAAAAATAAGCTGCTCAGCTTCATGGATACGTTCTCTAGTTACAACTAGATTCGGATGGCACCTAAAGATGAGAAAAAGATAGCCTTCTTAACTGAAAGGGGGCTGTACCGCCATAAGATGATGCTATTCAGATTAAAGAATATAGGTGCAACTTACTAGCACCGATGAATAAAATTTTTAAGAATCAGATCTACTGAAACATGAAAGTTTATGTGGATGATATGTTGGTCTAAAGTGCTGAAGCCTACCAGCACATCACTAATTTGGATAAAGCCTTTAATGAGCTTAGGTGTTATGAGATGAAATTAAATCTGAACAAGTGCATTTTTGGGGTAAACTCCAGGAAGTTCCATAGTTTCATGGTTACTCAACGTGGAATCAAAGCAAATCCAAAGAAAATCCAAGTACTTGTAGAGATGAAGAACAAAAAGAAGTCTAAAGCTTAATTGGGAGAGTTGCTATCTTTAGCCCATTCATATCCAGGTCAGCTAAAATGTGCCTTCCATTTTTCAAGATGATCAAGCAAGCAAAGAACTTCAAGTGGTCAGAGTAACATCGACCCACCTTTGAGGATCTCAATATAGGAGTTGGTATGGTGCTCCCACATTTTGGAAACTTGTGAAAAGAGGCTAAGGGGGTCAAGGAAGCATCAGCCAATAGTGGAGAGCCGACTTGGTTCCGAGACAAGTCGACTTGGTTCCAAGCAAGTTGACTCGATCTCAGAGGGGAGTCAACTTGGCTTAGAGGTGCACCAGATAGAGAGCTACATTTTGGGCATGCCGGGTTGGCATGTAGGTAGAGTCAACTCGGATTTGAGATGAGTCAACTCGGATGTAGGCGAGTCGACTCCACCTTAGGTGGAGTCGACTCAATTTTTACGGGCAGTTTTATATGAGTTTTCTATTTGGGTCTAGGATTGGGCTTGATCCTAGGACTAGAGATGGTTTGGTTCTAGGGTCTTGAGGTCTGGGATTTGGGCCTTCAAGGGGCTAATTCATGTATGGATCAGGTTTGGGTTCATGGGGATGAGAGCATGGAAAACCATGGGTATACATGGATTTGGATGAGTACTTTCATGTATATGTTAGCCTAGGAGAGATTTTGAGCTAGGGTTTATTAGGATTCATGTGGGAATCCTAAGGTATATAAACTATTGTATTATAATAATTTTGATAAAAGAATCAATACAAAGCTTTCCTTCCTAGCTCCTTTTCTTTCTCTCTAGTTCCAATGCCAAAACCCTAGCATCTCCTTATGTCTCCATCATTTACTTCCATGTTTCTTCTTAGTTTGCTAGTTTTACACTTAGGTCCATGTAAAGGCGATCCACATCTAGTGTAGGGTGTGTACTGAAGGTGTCAAATAATTAGTATCAGAGCGGCACAGTAGGTTGAATATTGATAGGAATGCGATGTTGTCATTAAGACACCGTATTTATCAATTTAATCTGACTTATTAAAATAATTAAAAATTCATAGATAGTAGTGAGTCGGATCGAATCCACAGGGAAGGTAGTACTTTTAGATTTGAAATCTTTGATTTTATAAAAAAAAAAGAAAAGAGAAGAGTTTTGGAATCAAAAGTGAAGTCGAAAAATAAAAAGTGAAAATTAAAAGGTGCAGGAATTTAAACTTGGTACTAAGATCTACTAATTAGATCTTAGCATCTACTTGCAATCAAAAAAATAATAATTAAAATATAAAAATTAAATTATAATAAAAATTAAGAGCATAAAATTAAAAAGCATAAAAATAAATATTATATTAATTAAAAAGTTCATAATTTAAATACATAAAATAAAAAGAAAATAAAATAGGCTGATCTCTGATCTTGGATCGACATTGGTGGAAAGATGGTGTAGAAGCCCCACTCTTCTTCTCGACACCAATTACTTTGAAGCAGCTATTAACCCATAGCCTAGCTTCATCCTATACCAAAGCTTTACCTTGATCGGAGATATTGATTTTTGGAGGCTTAGGATCCTTTTTATAGAGTTAGGAGGATTGGATATTTATTTCTGAAGACAATATGGGACTAATAGCCTTTGTAATCATCAAAATATAAAAAAAATTAAATAAAATTTGAATCAAAATAGCTCTAATATGACTCTAGTAATTTTGGTGAAATCTAGCCATTCAATAGGAATCCACCGATCCAAAAATCATCAAAATTGAATGAGTATCGGGCCAAATCAGGTCGGATTAAATTCTGACCGTTCGATTGCACGTTGATGGAGGAAATCTGACTGCAAATCATGCATCGAGAGTCTTGATCATCATCAAGAGTGTTCTAGATCGTTGGATCATCCCTTGGATCAAGCGCTGCCGTTCGATGGCGATCCAGATGAAATCAGAAACCAAATCAGAGTTAGAATAAACTCTGACCGTCCGATCTTGACCACAAGCAACTACAGCCATCCGATCGCATAATTACTATTCCCATGGACTGCGTGGACCAGCCGCACCATACACCATAGCCAATCAATGCTTTTGTTGCTAAGTGAAAAGACCAAAATATCCTGTGAGCCACGATAAATTTCTGTAGACCCTTTAAGGGTCCAGGTCCACCACGTGTCGCTTTATGATTCATCGGTTGCTACTGAGCTGACGGTCTATGCCTGGATCATAGACTGACTGATGGCTTCAATAGTTGAATCAGCTTTGATGGCTTGGCTTGGCTTGCGGAGCCGATTGAGCCATTTTCTTTTTTTTATTTAATTTTTATTTATTTTATTTCTTTAAAAATTTATATCTTTTTTGTTTTAGCTCCGTTTTACTCAAAATTTATTTCATTATGATCAAAAAAATGAGCTCTTTCCATTGATAATAAAATTTTATTTTTTATTTTTTATTATTTTTTAATTAATTTTTTAATTAATAAAAATATGAATTTTTCAAAAATTATATATAAATTGATTAATAATTCTTAAAAATTAATATAAATTAATTAATAAATTAATATTTTTATTGGTAAATTTATGATGCTTATCACACCCTCCAACTTAAGCTTTGCTCGTCCTCGAGTAAAGAAAGAATTTAGTTTTAAATACCTTTTAACTTTAGAGTTTCGAATTTTACCTAAGTAGTTTTTAAAATAGCCATTGATATTCAGTAGAGCTTAAATGAGACATATCATTGGGGTATTAATACTTATCAATAGAAAAATTAAGTAAAGAACATTAAATTTTTTAGAATTTTTTCTAAATTATTCCACCTTTATCTCTGATTTGTCTAAACTTTCATATAGACAAGTGTATTGCTACTTCCATCCTTCATTTATTGATTTTTATTTTTACATTGCCCATTTTTTGATGCGAATATCATTGCTTACTTAGGCAATAGGACCCGGTTACTCGATGGAAAATCAATATTTTTTTTTATTTTTAAAATTTTTTTAACGTTGTACCACTATTGAGTGTCTTAATCCCTTAAGCTTTCTATTTGATCCATGTAGCGAGTCTTGGGCCAATGACTCCCAAACCAGTTGGCTTTAGGGCACTATGTATAGAATACCCCTCGGGCTTACTAGCTCGAATCAAATAGGCTATGAGTTAAGACTAGCTTTATAATGAGCTTCTTTATCTTTTCCAACTTTTGATGCGAAACTCAATGCTTACTTAGGCAAAGAGGCCCAGTTACTCAGTGAGAAGTACTTAAAAATTATTTTATTAAAATAAATTTTTTATATGAAGAAATATATAGTTATCCTACATAAGCCTGTAAAAAGTAGACTTTTCTTTGATGCTAGTAGAAATAATTAGAAATGCTTCAAGGAAAAATTTTTTATATTCTAGACTTAACTCTTTATTGAATTTTCTTAATACTTGATTCCTCAATATCTCATAGATTCTCTAATCTGTGCATCAATTTTTTTAAAAAATACTTAGTTTAATTTGATTCTTAAGCATAATCAGATGTCTAAATACTAAATACTAATTTTTTTGAGGACTTAAAATTTTAAAATTTTTATTTTTCTCCTTCCAACTTAATCGACATTATCCTCAATGGAGAAGAAAAAATAAAGGATGTAATAAAGAACATGAAAGAATATATCTGACTATATTTTTGGTCCAACATATATCTTTGAAAATTTGGGCTCTCCCTCCAACTTATTCAAATTATCCTAAAAAAAATAAATTAAAAAAATAAATTAGATAAAAACTAAATATTGGATTACCTCCCAATAAGTGCTAAGTTTACCATCTTCAGTCAGACACAATGTAGCTCACTATCCTGTGTCGAATATTGGATTGATAAATTTTAATGGTTTTGAATTGCCAATCTTAGAAAGTTGATTTATAATCCCATTATTAATATAATCATTATTAATTTTAGGAATATAATTTATGATCCCATTCTTAGACTCATATTTATTAAGAATTTCTCCTATTTATTCTTCTAAAATACTCAAGAATTGAGTTTTTGTATTAGGAGTTAAGTTTGATTCAATGGATGCTGGAATGGTGACTAAAGGTGATTTTAATTTTAGAGGTAAATTATTATAGTCTTGCTTAAATAACTCCATTGACATTTCACTACATGCCTCTTGATTTTTGTAAGAAGAACCGAGCTTCTTGGATTGAAGAGAATAGGGCATTAGGTTTATAAGTCTCGGGTAAATCATCTATTCTCTTTTTCCTTTTTTCTATCTCATTTAAACTAGAACTAGCATCAGTACTAATTCTTGGCTTGGGTTCTTCTATGTGGTTAGTCTCAGTACTAACCAGTTCCTCTAAATTTTTATTTTGGCTAGCATCAGTACTAGCCTCTCTCACCTGATCTTGGTATGGGTCTATAAGAATCCTATAGCTTTTAAGTTCAGAAATTATTTTGGTATTCTCAAATTGGGGATTCTTAAGTGAGACATTAAATTGATAATTTGATCCAGATGGTTGGTGGACATTAGGTGGGTTGTTTGAAATTGGTAGGTTCGGTAGTTGATCTAGTTCTCTTCTCATGTTAGACTCAACTAATTATCCTATTTAAGCTTCTAGCCTAGCGATTGATTGTTGTTAAGTTAGAATTAATTATTGAAGTTGATTGAATTTATCATCGGCTAGATTGGTCTGTTGAGGAGGTGGGTACGAGGGCTGATTATAATATGATGGCTGGATAAACTAACTAGGCTGACCATTATTATAGGCATAATTTTGGTATTGGGATCTATTTTGATAATTTTGCATAAATAAAATTTGGGTCCGAGCCTGAGTCTGTTGGAATGTCCAAAAAAAATTAAAGTTACTCCAATCTAGATTATATGAATTTGAAAATGGATCATTAATGAATTTGGAGTATCTTTGAGCAGCTTGAACTTGTTCTTGGATAAAATGTGGAAACTGTGCAGTCATAGGACATTCACTCATATGATGGATTGGGCTAGCACAGATTGAATAAGTTTCCTGATAATTAGAAGATGATGTGAATTGTATAGGAGATTGTTGATCTAGGATTAGGAGTTGATCTAATTTCTGAGCAAGAAGGTCAATTTTATCTAATTTTTGGACTATTAGGTTCATATTAGCCATTTGATTATTAGGTTTAATGTAACTCAACCATTCAATTAAATTCAACTAAATCAGAAAAAGCGATTTCCTACCATACATGTATTAGTGTAACCCTAATGTATGGTTTAAAATTTTTTTAAAAATATTTTAGAATTATATATATATATTATTATTATTTTATTATATTAAAAATTAAAATTTTTAAATTATTTTATTTATTAATTTTAATTTAATTTAATTTAATTATCATTTTTAATATTTTTTTAGTTAGTTTAATCTAATTTTTATTTTATTTTATTTTTAAAGAAGAAAGAAGAAGAAAGAAAGAAGAGCTCTAAAGAACAGGTCCTAAGGAGTCCTAGAACTAAGAAGAGAGAGAAGAATTAAGTTTAATTATGTTTGATGTTGGTTAGCAATCAAGTTGGTCAATCAATCCTGACTAGGGGTTATCCTAGATTTAGATAGCTCCTAACTATAAGTCCAAGGTCATCTTCAAGCCCTCCAAGTGTAGGATTAGTCAATCAACTAGCCAGGTAAGTGTAAGTTCGGTGGGAGTCCCCTCGTTGCTTGCCTTAGACACTAATTGTGCTTCGCCAGGTAAGCGAACGGAATCAATTAGAAACCACCTTCCTTCGGGCCCAGTCATTCCTAAACCACTTTCTTAGACATCAGTCAAATTGACTAATCCCAACTTGGTTCAACTTTTAGGGTTTCTTATCCTATTGAGCTCGAGTTCCTAGGATTGATGTTTAATTGATTTTAAAATTAAAGGCTTAGGTCAATGTAGGATGCTGGTTGGTTATTTGTGGGGTAAGAAAGGATGATCAAATCCCTACCTTATCTTGTTTAATTGGGTTATGCCCTTAATTTTAATTTGGTTTAATATGAATATGCATAAAAAGTTTTCAATCAAAGTGTTCTATGCAATTTAAACTAGATGCATGCAACTAATGAATTTTGAAAGACTTACCTTGCCTCCAGCAATCACCAAAAAAAATAAAAATAAAACTAATATGATGCATGCTCTAAGCAGTTAGAATTTTTAATCTTATCATGAGGCTTTTAATTAGGTTTAAATGGATATTTTTAAAATTAATTTAAAAATAAAATAAAATAAATAAATAAATAAAAAGAAAAGATGACTAGGGTTAGGATTGATCTCACCAAAATTAGATACTTTCTTCCTTTTCTCTTTTTTTTCTACAAAATAAATAAAAAAAATTAGTAAGCAATATTAAAAAAAATTATAATTAATTTACAAAAAAAAATTAAAGAAATCAAAGAAAAAAAATAGCATCTATTCCTTCCCCGACAATGGCGCCAAAAATTTGATAGGATGGATTTGCCAAAATTATTTTTAATTTATTTAAAATAAATCAAAGAAATTAAAATCAAAAATCAAAAATAATCTCCGACAACGGTGCCAAAAACTTGATAGATTTATCAAAATTATTTTTAATAAATCAAAGAAATCAAAATTAAAAATTAAAAATAATCCCCAACAATGGTGCCAAAAATTTGATAGGAATGCGATATTGTCATTAAGACACTGTGTTTATCAGTTTAATCCAACTTCTTAAAATAATTAAAAATTCATAGATAGTAGTGAGTCGGGTCGAATCCATAGGGAAGGTAGTGTTTTTAGATTTGAAATCTTTGATTTTACAAAAGAAAAAGAAAAGAAAAGAGTTTTGGGATCAAAAGTGAAGTCGAAAAATAAAAAGTGAAAATTAAAAGATGTAGGAATTTAAACTTGGTACTAAGATCTACTAGTTAGATCTTAGCATCTACTTGCAATCAAAAAAATAATAATTAAAATATAAAAATTAAATTATAATAAAAATTAAGAGCATAAAATTAAAGAGCATAAAAATAAATATTACATTAATTAAAAAGTTCATAATTTAAATACATAAAATAAAAAAAAAATAAAATAGGCTGATCTCTGATCTTGGATTGGCATTGGTGGAAAGATGGTGTAAAAGCCCCGCTCTTCTTCTCGACACCAATTGCTTTGAAGCAGCCATTAACCCATAGTCTGGCTTCATCCTGTACCAAAGCTTCATCTTGATCGGAGATGTTGATTTTTGGAGGCTTAGGATCCTTTTTATAGAGTTAAGAGGGTTGGATATTTATTTTTGAAGGCAATATGGGACTAATAGCCTTTGTAATCATCAAAATATAAAGAAATTTGAATAAAATTTGAATCAAAATAGCTCTAATACGACTTTAGTAATTTTGGTGAAATCTAGCCATTCAATAGGAATCCAACGGTCCAAAAATCATCAAAATCGGATGAGTCTCGGGCCAGATCAGGTCGGATTAAATTCTGACTGTTCGATTGTGCATTGATGGAGAAAATCTGATCGCAAATCATGCGTCGAAAATCTTGATCATCATCGGGAGTGTTCTAGACCATCGGATCATCCCCTGGATCGAGCACTGCTGTCTGATGGTGATCCGGGTGAAATTAGAAACCAAATCAGAGTTAGAGTAAACTTTGACCGTCCGATCTTGACCGCAAGCAACCACAGCCATCCGATCATGCAATTACTATTCTCATGGACTACGTGGATCGGCTGCATCGCACACCACAACCAATCAGCTCTCTTGTCACTGAGTGAAAAGACCAAAATATCCTGTAAGCCGCGATAAATTTCTGTAGACCTTTTAAGATCCAGGTCTACCACGTGTCGCTTTGTGATTCGTCGGTTGCTGCTGAGCTGACGGTCTACGTCTGGATCATGGACCGACTGATGACTTCAATGGCTGAGTCGGCTTTGATGGCTTGGTTTGGCTTGCGGAGCCGGCTGAGCCATTTTCTTTTTTTTATTTAATTTTTATTTATTTTATTTCTTTAAAAATTTATATCTTTTTCATTTTACTTAAAATTTATTTCGTTGTGATTAAAAAAATGAACTCTTTCCATTGATAATAAAATTTTATTTTTTAATTTTTATTATTTTTTAATTAATTTTTTAATTAATAAAAATATGAATTTTTTAAAAATTATATATAAATTGATTAATAATTCTTAAAAATTAATATAAATTAATTAATAAATTAATACTTTTATTAGTAAATTTATGATGCTTATCAAATATGAAGAAAGAAGAAGATCAGGTTTCAGCAAAGAATCAGTAGCGAGGATCAAGTCTAAGATTTCTCCATGTTTTGTGAGGAAGAAAGAGATCTAGGGGCTGCTGTCCACCCTCCCCAATCAAGTATTATTTTTTAGATCTACCTTTGTGCTATTTTTTGATTCGGGTTTGATCATGGATAGCAGCAAGATAAAGGAGGGGTTTGAGAAGTTTGACGATAAGAAAAGTTTCATGATGTGGAAAGTTAACATAGTGGATCTACTGGTATAGATGGGGATGGATTTGGCCATGGAAAATAGATCGAATGAGATGATAGACATGCTGCAGATGTCCTTGGAGAAAAGAGTATGCACGACGATTAGGGCTTGCCTGATGGATGAGGTTTTATATAGCATGCTAGAAGAGAGAACACCCAAGGGTTTATGTTCGAGGTTGCATCAGTTATACATGAAAAAGAATATGTGTAACAAGTTGATGATGAAGAAGCAACTGTATAGCCTTTGGATACAGGAGGGTGAGGATGTTATAGTATACATTCAGCGATTCGATCGGATAAGCATGGATTTGCTCAATATTATGGTGGATCTCGAAGATGAGGACAAGAGCCTTTTGCTACTATGTTTGCTTTTTGAGAGCTTCGATTCATTGGTGATGATGCTGCTGTACTATAACGAGATACTAGTGTATGAGAAAATCGTATTAGTGCTTAGGTCCAATGAACAACAGGAGCAGATGACGAAGGAGGAGGTCTTTTTAGGAGGATCTTGTAGCATCAGAGAGGCCCAAAAAAGGAAAGAAAAAGGGCGAGTAGATGGGACGGAGACAGTCTTAGAAGGGTGGTAAAGAGGCTTGAAGTGCTTCAAGTGTGGTGAAGTAGGGAACTTTAAGAGGAAGTGTCCACTTTGGAAGAAGTGCAAGAGTAGAGAAAAGAGGGACATGGATTTTATTGGTTCAATCACTAAAGATGAAGATTCGGATGAGATCTTGGTAGTTTCGGAGGAGCCTGCAGGATGCGGTGTATCCGAGATAGCTTCAAAGGGGTCCATGGTGTGCAGAGATTTTGAAGGGGCAGTGACGGTGATCGACGTTCAGTGGTAGGCTCAGTAAGACAGCGTTGAGCGGTTGGCCTTGGACAACTCGGGTGTAGAGTTGGGTTTTTCTATGGCATCAGATGGACATTAGGTTTAGGTGGAGCACCGGGTAGAGGTAGCTTCATAGATAGAGGGAGATATGGCACGAGTTCAAAATGGAGGGGTGCAAGTAGAGGATCTATATCCAAGCATCAGCACTAGAGATGCATAGGTCCAGATGAAGTGACATGTGTAGGTGGAAAGGCATTATTCTGAGGAGACCATGTCAAGTAGAGTAGTGAGTGCCAGTACAAGAATGCTATGGTTTCTCCAGGGAGTCAAGGGCAAGTGGTGCGGTTGTCAAGTAGAAGAGATTCTATAACTTCAAAGATGGTGCCAAGGTCTTCAGCTGTGGAGATGGTCATCTCAAAGATCTCCAAGGATATACAAAACCTAAAGAAGATTAGCGGTGGTGATATTTGCACAAAGGGCTGTCAAGATATGCATCAATAGTGGGATCGTGCAGGGGGCATTGCTAGGTATGCCAAGGCTTGGAGGCACCAAGGTAGAGATTATAGAAGTTGGTGTGGTGCTCCCAAGTCTTAGAAATTGGTGAAAAAAGGCCAAGGGGGTCAAGGGAGCATCAACCAAAAGTGGAGAGTCAACTCGGTTTTGAGATGAGTCAACTCAGTTATGAGATAAGTCGACTCGATTATAGGTGAGTCGACTCGATCTCAAAGGGGAGTCGACTTGGTCTTAAAGGTGCATCAGATAGAGAGCTGCATTTCGGGCATGTCGAGCTAGCATGTAGGTGGAGTCGACTTGGATCTGAGATGAGTCGACTCGGATGTAGGTGAGTCCACTCGGTCTCAGATTGAGTCGACTCAATTTTCACAGGGCTAGAGCCGGTTTGGTTCTAGGATCTTGAGGTCCAGGAATTTAGCACTTCAAGAGGCTAATTCATGTATAGATCAGGTTTGGATCCATGGCGATGAGAGCATGGAAAACTATGGGTGTACATGGGCTTGGGTGAGTGCTTT
This sequence comes from Cocos nucifera, assembly GCA_006176705.1. NCBI lineage: Eukaryota > Viridiplantae > Streptophyta > Magnoliopsida > Arecales > Arecaceae > Cocos > Cocos nucifera. The sequence goes on along the minus strand of QRFJ01002503.1, from coordinate 261,747 downwards.
CATGTATTAGGCTAGGAGAGTTTTTGAGCTAGGATTTATTAGGGTTTGCATGGGAACCCTAAGGTATATAAACCATTGTACTGTAATAATTTTGAGAGAGAAATCAATACAAAGCTTTTCTCCCTTACTCTTCTTTCTCTCTAGTTCTAATGCCAAAACCCTAGCATCTCCTTGTGTCTCCATCGATTACTTCTGTGTTTCTTCTTCGGTTTGCTGGTTTAACATCTAGGTCCAAGTAAAGGCAATCCACATCTGGTGTAGGGGTGTACCGAAGGTGTCCAACACTCAAAGCTTATTTGGGATTGCCACCTCTTTTGTCCAAGCCTGTGGAAGGTGAGAAGCTCTATTTTTATCTCTAAGTGAGCCTACAGGCAATAAGTTCGGTCCTTATTCGAGAAGATACCAGCATGCAAAAACCTATCCACTACACTAGCAAGGTCTTAAGGGATGCTAAAACAAGATATACCGAGATCGAGAAGATTATATATACCCTCATCATTGCTAACAAGCACCTTTGGCCATACCTCCAAACTCACTCGATCGTAATCCTAACTGATTAGCCATTGAAGACCATCCTCAGAAGACTAGATACCTTTGTATGATTGGCGAAATAGGCAATTGCTTTGGGAGAGGTTGACATTGAATTTTGACCTCGAACAATGATAAAAGCACAAGCACTCACCGACTTCTTGGTCGAGTGCATGGTACTTGACAAGTAGCCCACAATGGAAGCCTACAAATCAAAGGTCGGTGTGTAGGACCATTGGTAGGTCCTTCACGTTGATGGAGTGTCAAATTCTCAAGGAAGTGACAAAGAACTCATTTTGGCCAATGCCGACGGCATTGTTGCTGAGTACGTGCTGAGGTTTGACTTCAGCATGACCAATAACATCATTGAGTACGAAGCCCTCATCGTCGGATTACGAATTGTGAAAGAGCTCGATGCCAAGGAGCTGAAGGTGTTTTCCTACTCACAGCTAGTGGTAAGTCAGGTGCAGGGTGAATATGAAACAAAGGATCTAACAATGTCCAGATATCTCCAGAAAATATGGAATCTCTCTTCATATTTCCCTAAATTGGACATCCAATGGATTCCGAGGTCGATGAACATCCGAGCTGATGCTCTATTGCACTTGGCTACTTTAAACATAGCTGACCTAGAGTGGAAAATCTTCATTGAACACCTAGAGGTCTCAGGCATCGAAGAAAAGCCAAGTGTCTCCTAAATTTTTGATGAGTCGAGCTGGAAAGACCCTTTGGTTAGCTACCTGAAGGACAGAATGATGCCTACTGACGAGTCAAGAAGAATAAAGTGCCAAGCACTATGGTTCATCCTCCTCGATGGTCAGTTGTATAAAAAATCTTTCTCTTTGCCTCTTCTCAAATGCTTCAAGCTGTCCGAAGCTGACTACATGCTATAGGAGGATTACAAAGGCATTTGTGACAACCATCTCGATGATAGATCTTTTACCTACATGGTGCTCTGCCAAGGTTACTACTGGCTGATGATGATGAAGGACATAGTGGACTTCATCCAAAGGTGCAATTGATGTCAAAGATGCACCAACATCCAGAGAAGGCTAGCCTCTAAGCTGATGTCTGTTTCATCCCCTTGGCCCTTTGCCATGGAGGATATCGACATCCTCAGACCCTTTCCAATGGCATCAGGTCAAAGAAAATTTCTTATTATCATCATCAACTACTTCATGAAGTAGGTGGAGGCTGAACCACTTGCACAAATAACTAAGCAAAAGGTGAGAGACTTTATATGAAAGTCAATTATCTGTCACTTCGATTTGTTGAGGACAATCATCACTGATAATGGTCGATAATTCGACAACCCAAAGTTCAAAGAGTTCAGCTCAGAACTCCACATAGAACACCAACTGACATTAGCTGGTCATTCTCAATCCAACAGAGAAGCCAAAGTCATGAATCGGACTATCCTCTAAGACTTAAAGAGAAGACTTGATCGAGTAAAAGGTCTGTGGATCGAAGAGCTTCATAATATCTTATGGGCCTATCAAACCATGCCCCGAGCTTCGATAGAAGTTTCTCCTTTCAACTTATCCTTCAGCGCAGAAGCCGTTATCCCCATGGAGATTGGTCCTCCATCCCATAGAATGGAAAGTGAATCTTGTCATTATAACACAAATATAAATTTAAACAGATTTTACTATTTAGAATAGTGGTGAGTCAGGTGTCGATTTTCTTAAGAATCTAGGATAGTTAATTAGAAAGAGAAAAAAATTATTTAATTAGTTTTTAAATTTTAAAGTAGTAGAAAATTGAAAAGCAATAGAAAAGTAAAAGTAATATTTAATAAAGTAATCAAGAAGAGAAAATTATCTCAGATTTTAATTCCATCTTTTAGTATTCAAGCCTATAATTGATCATGCAATCTTTTCATCAATAACATGCAATCTTATATTTGTTTCCTTAATCTAGTTCTAATATATCTTATTCTACTGAGTATAGACCATATCTAATATGATCATGACCCATCTCACATATAGATTATTTAGATATATAATTAAAGAATATAAAATAATAATTTAATAAATCTTAAAATTTATTTTAACTCGAGCATAGATCATATCTTTCTGTGATCACGATCTATATCTTTAGTTGTAAATTATAAGAAATTTAATATTAAAGCATAAATAAGAAAAATAAGTTGATGATAAATAATCAAACTTTATTGCTCAATAAAAAGATAAATAAGGTTCAAATTACAAACTCTATTACTGAAGATTTTTCTTACTCCCCAAAGAAATGAGACCTTTAGCCTAACATATAGTTAAATTCTTCCACCATTGACATCTTTAAGCTCCTTAGGTGGAAGAAAAGAAAAGAAAAAGAAAAAGAAAAAAGAAGAAAAGAAGAAAAAAGAGGAGAGAAGTCTGCGGGTTGCTGCTGCTCAGAGGACCTCCTCAAGTCCTACGGCTAGGGAGGTTTAAATGGAGCAAATACAAGAGTTAAAGAGTCCTTTCTAAAGTTTGTTTTTGAGTTTGGATCAAATCCCTCCTACTGTTAAATCTCTGGCCATCAGATTTTCATCAAACACCAAAGAACCCTGCTATTCCGTTGCCTGATAAGAGTCTGAACCGTCGGATCATCTCATGGAGTGTGCTCAACCATCGGATCGTGCTCAAGGATGCCTTGGAAGTCTTGATCAATTTGGGAACTTGCCCCTACCATTAGATCTTCTCTAGAATGGATTTCATCCACTGGATCGTGCATGGAAGGCCTAAGGGAGTCTGAAATCAGCTAGCTTCTCTCTCGTCCGTTGGATGGCGAGCGATAGTGCTGAGATCCATCCAATCGCACTTTAGGAGATGGGCCACCACCAATTTACATAAGAGGGAGTGTTCTTGGCATTTCGATCTGGTATCAGGTGCATTGTCATCTGTCGGATGGTGTAAAAGCGCCTCAACCTCCTTGTGAACCACATGAAAGCCCAGTTCATGCCACAGTAACTTGCTTCTATAAACCGTGATGAATTTGACGTCCATATGGTATCAGCTAGGTCGGGTTCACGTGCTACAATTTGCAGGCTGCAGTCGGTCGGTTCAGACCGAACAAATTGATTTTGACTTTTTTTTAATTTAAACTTCTAGCTTCCATTCCTTTTCATTTTATCTTCGATTTTCATTAAATTGGATTCATTAAAACCCATAAATCAAGCTCTTTGCATTGATGAGCTTCTTTCCTACAAAACATCAATAAAAGTATTAATTCTTAAAATAAATATTAATTAATATATGATTTAATACTTTTTATTCATATATTTATGATAATTATCATACCTACCAACTTGAGTTTTACTCGTCTTCAAGTAAAAAAAAAATAGAAGTATGTACCAACTCGTTAAGATATAAAAGTTTCTTCAAATCACCTTAAAGTCAGTTGATACCTAGTTAGAGAATTAAGTAATACATCATCGGATTATTAATTCCATCCCAAACAGTGGTTAGGTGAAGAACATAGAATTTTAGAGCTTTTTCTTGACTAATTCTCCACCTTTATTCTTTAAATTCTCTATCTTTAGCATAGGCTACAGTATGAATTTTTTTTTTTATATTATAGATAGTGTAATATTTTAATCCTTTAAGCTTTCTATTTGATCCTTGTAGTGAGCTTTGGACCAATGACTCCCAAATCAGTTAGTTTTAGGGCATTAGGTATAGAACATTTCTCAGACTTTTTGACTCGAATCAAACAAGCTACAAATTAAAACTAGCTATATAACAAGCTTCTTTATATTGCCCACTTTTTGATGCAAATAACATTGCTTACTTAGGCAAAGGGATCCGATTACTCGATGAAAAATCAATGTTTAGAACTTGCTCTTTATTTTTTTCTCTCTTTTTTATCATTATTTTTTTTAATTTATGCATATTTTCAAAAAATTTTACTCATACCCATACAAAGTAGATTCTTTATTGAATATACACTGAAAGAAGGTTTTAAAATTACTCAAAAATTTATTCTATTCTAGACCTGACTATTTATTAAATTTTTTTAATAATTGGATCCTTAGTATTTTAAAAATTCTCTAGATCATTAATCAATCATCAATTAAAATGCTTGATTAATTTCAAATAGAGATAAAATCAGGAACATAAGACTAATTATTATAATATTCGAGGACTTAATTATTTTATTTATATTTTTTCTTAACTTAATTTTTATTATCCTCAATAGAAAAAAGAAATAGAGTATGATAAATGATAAGAAAAAAAAAGAGTGCACCTAGCCTAATTTGTTTTTGGATTTAGGCTGGCTTTATTTGTTTTTCATTCAGTAGGAGTTTGTAATTCTCTCCCCAACTTAGTCCTGAAAAAAAGATAAGCTAAAAGTAAAATAAAAATTTAAATACAAAAGTTGGGTTGTCTTCTAATAAGTACTAAGTTTAACGTCTTCAGCTAGATCCTATGAAGGAGTCTTACTTTAGATCATATAAAATCATGGCATCCCCTATGTCCTCAGTGGCTAGTTCCAAGAATGGTTTCAAGCATTGTTCATTTACCTTAAAAGTGGCACCATTACTTGGATTTTCAATTTTAGTAGCCCCATGTAAGAAGACTTCTTTGATAATATACGGTCTAGTCCATCGAGATCTTAATTTTTCTAAAAATAGGTGTAGCCTAGAATTATATAGAAAAACCTTTTGTCTAAGTGTAAAAGATTTTCTATTGATTGCTTGATCGTGAAAAGCTTTAGTTTTTTTTTTATAAATTTTCATATTTTCATAGGCTTCATTCCTTATTATCTCAAGTTAATTGATCTATAATTTTCTCTGGTCTCCAACTGCATCCAAGTCCATGTTAAATTGTTTAATAGTCCACATTGTCCCTATGTTCAAATTTTATTGGCAAGTGACATGCCATACCAAAAATAAGCCTATAAGGAGACATTCCTAAGTTAGTCTTAGAAGCTGTGCGATATGCCTATAGTGCATCTATTAATTTCAAAGATCAATCTTTTCTATTTATGTTTACTGTCTTTTCTAAGATTAGCTTGATCTGGCGATTAGACACTTCAACTTGTCTGCTCGTTTGCGGGTGATAGGATGTGGCTAACTTGTGGATAATGTTATACTTCTTCATCAGTGATGCAAAAGATCGGTTATAGAAGTGTGTTCTGCAATCACTGATGATAGCTCTAGGGGTACCAAATTGAGATAGGATATGTTCCTTAAAAAATTCTATAACAATCCTACTATCATTGGTTTTGCATGATATTGCCTCCGTCCACTTAGATACATAGTCTACAGCTACTAAGAGGTATTCATTCTCAAAAGAATTTTGGAAATGGTCCATGAAGTTTATTCCCTAAACATCAAAGATTTCTACAACTAAAATGGGATTTATAGGTATCATATGTTTCATGGTAATTCATCCTATTTATTGACACCTAACATAGCTTTTGCAATATTCATGGTGTTGTGAAAATTAATTCTACACACGAACCGGCATGACCACTGATGATCAGCCAAGCAACAAGGAAGAATTTCTTAGAGATTACTGCAGAAGCACGATCAATGGATTCAAGGAATAGAGAAGAAAAGTAATAGAGATTTTTATAAGAAAAGAGCTTTATTCAATAAATTTAGCATCATCTACAACCTTGACCTATTTTTAGTATATATACCTTATAAAAGGATCAAGCCCCAAGCTCATAGAAAAATTTTTCAAATCTAAACAACCCACGTACACAAAAACTGACCCACAAAAATTGAGCTGGCTTAATTTCATATTGTGTTGGCTAACCTGTAATAGACTGAGCCAACCCAGTTATATATCGTGCCAATAGTCCGAAAATACTGCTTTCTATTTGAGTTTTCCTCTGAGACATAGCCAACCCAATTCTCGACTAAGCCAACCCAGTTCCCAACTTAGCCGATCCAGTCTCAGGGTGAGCCAGCTAAGTTCCTGAACTTTGCTATCCAGCTGATTTCTCTTCTTGCTTGCTCCCATCTTTCCATAACCTGTCTTCTCATGTTTTCAAGACTTGGGAGCGCCACTTCTGAGCTCACATTCTCCACCTTGGTACTTTCAAGTTCTTGTGAACTCATCTCTTCCTTACAAACCCATTCGTGCTACACACATCTAAAAACTATCTCTTGGAGTACTTTCATGAGTGCATCAGACTGATTCTCCTTTGTATGGACCTTCATCAGTTGAACCTCACCTTCCTCCACCAGCTCTTTAATCCTGTGGTACCTCATGTCTATATGCTTTGTGCGTGCATGATAGACTGGGTTCTATGCAAGCAGCAAAGCACTCTGACTGTCACTGTACTGTTTAACCTTGCTCTGCTCCACCTCCATCTCAACAATCAGCCTCCTAAGATAAAGTGATTCCTTTGTAGCCTCAGTAATGCCATTGTACTCAGCCTCTATGGTAGACAAAGCCGTGATTAATTGAAGGATTGATTTCCAAGATACCGATCCACCATATATGTAGAAGAGGTATCCAGTAGTAGACCTCCTTGTATCAAGATCATCTACATAATTTATATCTACAAACCCTTCCAGAGGACCCAAACCTCCATCCTCAAATCCTCTCGACTGTCCACCAAACAGCAAATTATAATCTCTTGTTTTCTATAGATATCTTAATATCCATTTCAATGCTTTTCAGTGTTCCTTTCCAGGATTAACCATGTATCTACTAACCATGCTAACTACATGTGCTATATCTAGTCTACAACACACCATAGTGTGCATCACACTGCCTACAGCATTTGCATAAGGAACTCTATCCATGTACTCTCTCTCTTCTTCTAACTGAAGGCTTCGATACTTGGAGAGAGACATATGGCTCGGCAATGATATCTCTACAGGCTTGACCTTCTGCATCCCAAACCTCTCCAGAAATTTTTGGATATATCTTTCTTGTGACAAATGGAGCACTCCTTTGCACTTATTTTTATAAATCTCCATTCTAAGAATTTTCAGTGCTGGACCCAGATCCTTCATCTCAAATTCAGCTGATAATGCCCTTTTCAGCCCTTTCACAGTCTTCATACTCTTATTTTCTATGAGCATATCATCAACATACAATAGTAGGTACAGGATATTTTTCTCATCTACATCCTTGACGTAGACACAACTATTATATTCACATCTGATAAATTCTAGGCTCAAAATAAAGCTATAAAATCTGTGATACCACTGACGACGAGATTGTTTTTGGCCGTACAATGACCTCTTTAGTAAACACACCTTTTCCTCCTATTCAATCTCCATGAAACCATATGGCTGCTTCATATAGATTCTTTCCTCCAATGTGCCATGAAGGAAGGCCATCTTCACATCCATTTATTCCAACTCCATGTTGTACTGTGCCACCAGTGATAGTAAAACCCAAATAGATGTATAACACACCACAGGAGAAAAATTTTTTATGTAATCTATTCCTTTTCTTTGCGAGTATCCCTTTGCTACCAGCCTTGCCTTGAATCTGACTCCACCTTATTCTGAAGGTGCTTTCTTCTTTGTGAACATCCACTTTGAGTTAATAGGTCGAGCACCTTTTGGAAGATCCACCAGATGTCATGTCTAATTTTTATTCAAAATGATTCCATCTCCTCTATCATGACCTGCATCCATGACTCATGGTCTTCACTCTCCATGGCCTCTGCATAATTCTCTAGATCTTCATTAGCAGTGATAAGTGCATAAGAGATAAACTCATCAATGTCATATCTGACCGATCTTCTAATAGTATGTTGGGGCTTATGCAAAGCCACTCCCACTGGCACATCTCTTGTCTAAAATCTATGGCTGATCCTACACATCCATCTGAACTACTGGCCCTCCATGCTGATTTTTAATCTAAGACAAAACTTTTCTGCCTAGCTTTACCTCAACAAGAATACTCCTGTAAGTAGATGTAACCTGCATGCTATCATTCTCTGACTGGCCACCACTATTCACCTTTGTTTTCCTAGTTGCTCTTATACTCCCAGGTCTCTTCAAGATGCTCTTTTCATAAAAAATGATGTTCCTACTGATCACTATCTTCTGTGCTTCAAAATTTCATAGTAGGTACTCCTTGACTTCTTATGGATACCCTATGAATGTAATCTTTTGAGATTTAGGATCCAACTTACTCCTCTCGATTGCCTACACATGTGCATAGGTTATGCAACCAAAGACCTTCAGGTGGCCAAGCTCCACCTTTTTTTCACTTCAGACCTCCTCTGGAATACCTCCATTCAGCTTTTGATGAGGGAACCTATTTATAAGAAAAGAAGAGAAAGTTAAAGCGTCATCCCAAAAAGATTTTGAAAGTGATGTCTATAGTCTTAAACTCCATACCTTCTCGGTCAGTGTTCGGTTCATCCTTTCCGTGGTACCATTTTGTTGAAGAGTCATCTTCACTATGTAATGGCATTTGATACCATTTTTCTCATAGTACCTCCTTAACTTTAGGCTTCTATACTCTCCTCCATTATCCGACCTCAGATAATTCACCTATCTTCCTGACTCCTTCTCAACTTCAGCTCTCCAGGCTCTAAACTGGGCAAACACATTTAACTTTTCTCTGATCAGATAAATCCATACCTTCCTTGAGAAATCATCAACGAAAGTGATAAAATATCTTGCCCCAGCTCTAGTTGATATAAGAGCTGGTCCCCACACATCCGAGTGCACTAAATCCAACACTCCTTCACTGTGCTTGGTACTTTTAGCAAACTTCATCCTATGCTATTTGCCAAAGATACATGACTTATATAAATCGATGCCCTCCTTCTTCAGGACTGGGATCATCCCTCTTCTACGAAGTTCTATGAGCTCTCGATCACTCATGTGACCCATCCGATAGTGCCATAATCGATATAAGAGCTGCTCCTCCTTTACCGCTGCTGGAACCTCCGCACTATCGTTCACCACTGATCCTTTCATTCTATAAAGATTGTTGCTCGGTCTTCTATCTCTCATCACCACCAAAACTCTTAAAAATTTCAGACTTTCACTCCCAGACTGACTACTAAAAGCATAACCCTGCTCCTCCAAGTAGCCCAAAGAAATCAAATTCTTTTTCAATTTTGGTACATGCCTGATATTTGATAATGTACGAATGATTCCATCATACATTCTCATTCCGATTGAGCCAACTTTAGCTACTCTATATAGGTAATCATCTCCAAGGTTGACACTTGCTCCATTGATCTTCTAGTAGGTGGAAAACTACTCCCGATGAGAAGTATAGTGGTGTGAGCATGCTGAATCTAATATCCATATAGTATCGCACTTTATGGATCTATCTGATACAACTAGCAGGTCTTCTTCACTGCTCACCAAAGCTGTATCATCACTCTTGCTGTCTTTCCTTTTTTTGACCTCAAAATGAAACAATCTCTCCTTAGGTGTCTAGGTTGATGACATTTATAACATTGCAATATCTTTCTCTGATTTCGAGACTTTGACCTGCCTTTGGATTTTCTTCTTATCTTCTTCTTTGATCTTTTCTATCTTTCATTCACAGCCAAGATCTTAGACTTAGGATCTTCCTTGCAGATCTTTTCCCTCTGCTCATTCGATCTGAGCACACCAACCACTTCTTCATAGTTTAGGATCTTCTTTCCATAAACTAAAGTTGTTATGAGACCATCATACAAGCCTGGAAGAGAATAAAGCAGCAGCAATGCCCGATCTTTCTTGTCAATCTTCACATCCAAATATCATCTCAAAATACATCTGATTGAACCTTTGGATATGTACAACAAGATCTCCACTTTCGGATATCCTTGGACTATACAACTATTTCTTCAACCATAACTTATTCATCATATTCTTCTCCATGTATGTATTCTCCAGTCTCGTCCAGAGCTTCTTTGCCATGGTCTCTGTGCAAACCTCGGGTAGCACCTAATCGGCTAAGCACATTCTGATTGTGCTAAAAGTAATTTTCTCTAACTCTTTTCAATCCTTAGCACTGATCTTTTTTGGCCTTTCTCTTATCAAGACCTTGTAGATCCTCTGCTGAAATAACAAGTCCTTTATCCTTGGCTGCCATAAGATAAAGTTTTTCTTACCGTCAAACTTCTCAAAATTCACCTTGAGTCCACTTGATCCCATGACTTCAAATAAGTCAAGAACAAAATTTTAACACCCTTCACGATCATATACCAATAAAACTATCCTTCAAAGAAGATCTAAATACCCTAGATCCTCTTTCCAATCTTCTATATCACTGTTCCTCCATGTAACAAATCTCCACCTCAATCTAGAGACAACCATGAAGCAGATAAAAAGTTTTTAGGATAAAATCTAGTGCAATAGATCTTGAATGTAGAAATTCTATGTGTCTTTCTTCTTTCCATGCAACACCGCTCTGATATCAATTATTGTGAAAATTAATTCCACACATGGATTGGCATGGTCGCTGGTGATCAGCTAAGCAATAAGGAAAACCTCCTTAGAGATTACTATGGAGGCACAATCAATGAATTCAAGAAATAGAGAAGAAGAGTAGTAGAGATTTCTAGGAGAAAAAAGCTTTATTTCAATGAATTTAGCAACATCTACAACCTTGACCTATTTTCAGTATATATACTTTATAAAAGGATCAAGCCTCAAGCTCATAGAAAAACTCTCCAAATCCAAATAATCTACGTACATAAAAAAAGCCCAAAAATACTACTTTTTATCTGGGTTTTCCTCTGAGACATAGCCGATCCAGTCTTAGATTGAGCTGATCTAGTTTTCAACTTAGTCGACCTGATCTCAAGATGAGCTGGTTAAGTTTCTGAACTTTGCTATCTAGGCTGATTTCTCTTCTTGCTCGCTCCTGTCTTTTCATGATCTGTCTTCTCATATTTCCATAACCTATCTTCTCATGACCTATCTTCTCATGTTTCCAAGACTTAAGAACGCCACTTCTGAGCTCACACTTGGGCATCTTTAAATAGATTAGGCCAATAAAATCTACATTGGAGCACTTTTGTCGTTTTCTTATTTACACTAAAATGACCACCATAAGCTGGGTCATGGCAAAAGGATAAAATGCTCTTAACTTCTTCATCTGGAATGCCTCTTCTTATAATTTGATCGGGACATTATTTAAATAAATATGAATCATCCCTAATAAAATATTTCACTTAGGAGAAAAATTTATTTTTGTCCTGAGTCATCTAGTGCATGAAAATCTTACCGATAGCCAAATAATTCACTATGTCAACGTACCATGGCTTTGTGGTTACCAATATAAGTTGCTCGTTAGGAAAGAACTCATTAATAGGAAGTTCCTCAGTTGGTGTGATTGCTAATCGAGATAGGTGATCCACCATTATATTTTTGATACCTTTTCTGTCTTTGATCTCTAGGTCAAATTCTTGCAAAAGCAAGATCCATCGGATTAAGCGAGCCTTATGTAGCATCCTTTTTTGAAAGAAGGTGTCTAATGGTGGAATGATCTGTATAGATAATCATGTGAGAACCCACTAAGTAGGACCTGAATTTCTTTAAAGCAAAAATCACAGCTAAAAATTCCTTCTCAGTAGTAGAATAATTGAGCTATGCATCATTTAAGATTTTACTAGCATAATAGATCACTTATGGTAGCTTATCAATCCTTTGACATATGACAGCTCCTATGGCTCGATCAGATGCATCGCAAATAAGCTCAAAAGGTTGAGTCCATATAGGTGGGTGAATAATTGGGACCGAAGTTAATTCCTTCTTTAAATGTTCAAAAGACTCGAGACATTCAGATGTGAAGTCAAACTTGACTTTCTTAAATAATAGGTTAGTTAATGGTTGAGCCACTTTACTAAAATTCTTAATAAATCTCCTATAAAAGCTAGCATGTCCAAGGAATGAACAAATTTTCTTAACTAATTTAGGTGGTGGAAGATTTGCAATTAAGTCTATCTTGGCTTTGTCTACCTTGATGCCCCTCTTTGAGATTACATGGCCAAGGACAATGCCCTCTTTGATCATAAATAGGCATTTTTTTGAATTTAGTACTAGATGCTTCTCCTTACATCTTTTTAAAACTAGTCTGAGATGATGTAGATATTCAGAGAAGGTAGATCCAAAGATGAAAAAATTATCCATGAAGATTTCAAAGAACCATTCTACCATATCTAAGAAGATACTAATCATACACCTTTGGAATCTAGATGGAGCATTACATAATCCAAAAGGCATGCATTTATAGGCAAAGGTTCCAAATGGATAGGTAAATGTTGTTTTCTCTTGATCTTCAGGAGCTTTAGGTATTTGATTGTAACTAGAGTATCTGATAGGGACACGATGCTGTCGTTAAGGCACCGTGTTTATCAATTTAAATCCGACTCTTTACTTTTTAAACTAACTAAAAATTATGAAGAAAGTGGTGAGTCGGGTCGAATCCACAGAGAGGCAATGATTTATTTCTAAAATCTTTGATTTTTTTTTTTTTTTTAAGAAAAGAAAGCAAAGATTAAAGTTGAAAAATAGATCTATAAATAAAAATAGAATTTAAATTATGTAAAAATAAATTTGATACTAAGATCTACTATTTAGATCTTAGCAACTACTTATAGTAAAATTAAAAAGCAATAAAGAACAAATAATTTAAAGAGCTAGAATTGAAAAGAATAATGAAACTTTCTTTATTAAATTTAAAACTAAGATGCAGAATTTAAATACAAGAAATTAAAGAAAATTTAGAATTTTAATACAAGAAATTAAAGAAAAAAAAGACTAGATGGAGATCGCAGATCGGCGTAGGCATGAAGATGGCGTAGAAGACCGGCTCTTCTTCTCAGCACCGCAGCTTTGAAGCAACCTTTAATCCAGAGCTTGACTTCCACCCTATACCTTAGCTTCCCTTCCAACCCTCCTCCCTTTCTTAGAGGCTTAGGATCCTTTTTATAGAGCTAGAAGAGGTAGATATTTATTTCTAAAAGCAATATGGGACTAATTTCCTTTGTAATCATAAAAATCTGAATAAAATTTGAATAAAAACAACTCTGTTATGACTCTGGTAAATCTGGTAAAATCTGGCTATCCGATAGGAAATCGAACGGATTCAAAAATCGTCAAAATCGGATGCCTATCAGCCCAGATCAGCTCGAATTAAATTCTGGCCGTCCGATCGCGCTTGATCGAGGAAATCTGGCCGCAAATCGCGCTTCGGGAGTCCTGATCACCGTCGGGAGCGTTCTGGACCGTCGGATCGAAGCTGGAATCAGGCGCTGCCATTTGATGGTGATCCGAGTGAAATTGGCAATCGAAAAAAATGCTGACCGTCCGATCTTAACCGCAATCAACCGCAGCCGTCCGATCGCGCAATTACTGTTCCCATGGACCGCGTAGACCGGCCGCACCGCACACCGCAACCAATCAACGCTTCTGTCACCGAGTGAAATGACCAGATTGCCCTGTGAGCTGCGATAAAATTTTGTAGACCCTTTAAGGGTCTAGGTCCACCACGTGGCAGGCTCTGATTCGCCGGACTTTGCTGAGCTGGCGGTCCACGCCTGGATCGTAGACCGGACTGATGGCTTCAATGACTGAGTCGGCTTTGATGGCTCGGCTTGGCTTGGTGGCTCGGCTTGCGGAGCCGGTTGAGCCATTTTCTTTTTTTTTATTTAATTTTTATTTATTTTATATTTTTTTAAAAATTCATATCTTTTTCATTTTAGCTCCGTTTTACTTGAAATTTATTTCGTTGTGATCAAAAAAATGAGCTCTTTCTTTTAATAATAAAATTTTATTTCTTAATTTTTATTTATTTTTTATTATTTTTTAATTAATTTTTTAATTAATAAAAATATGAATTTTTTAAAAATTATATATAAATTGATTGATAATTCTTAAAAATTAATATAAATTAATTAATAAATTAATACTTTTATTGGTGAATTTACGATGCTTATCACACCCCCCAACTTAAGCTTTGCTCGTCCTCGAGTAAAGAAAGAATTTAGTTTAGATCAATTACCATATTTTGTTGAGATCTTCCTTCACAAAAATAAATCTAGAATTTAAGATCAAAAGTTTAGACAGTATCACTAACTAAGTATTGAGTTTCAGAAGTAAATTTCATGGCAGATTAATTAGAAACTTTCTTAGAGTTCATCTAAAGATTTTCAGCACTTTGTGTCGTGAATACTAACTTAGCATTTGGGTGTTGATTCAAAGGGCAAATGAATCTTCTTTTTATCACCTATTTTGGTTAGTTTTATATACTCCCAAGTTAAGTGCATGAATTAAGGTAGCTTTCACACTGCTTTTTTTTTTTTTTTTTTTTTTTTTTTTTTTTTTTTTTTTAAATTGTGCTGAGCATCCTGGCCTTCCCTTCACCATTTGATGTGAACTTCTACATTTAAGGTGCAAAGTTCTAGTTTAGGGCAATCCACATATACTCTATTTTTTGCACTTTTTTTTTTTTTTTATTTTAGAAAGCAGGTAGCTCTTTCCTTAAATTCAAGTTTCTTTAATTGAAGTATATATAAACCATCAATTTTTAGTGATAATTGAATCCTCAATTTAGCCTTATAATCAAACACCTGCTGTGCTTCATTAGTGTGCATGTGCAAGTAGAAGTGCTGTTAGCCTTTAAATGACCTAAGTAGGTTGCTAATGGTCTGACCAAATAATCTGCTTCTTGACTCGCTACCATTATTAGTTAATACTTTCTAACTTTATTACTTATCCTAGTTTATTTTGCTTAAGATTCTCTTTCCCAAAATATGGTTTGTTCAAAATTTTTATTTTTATTATTATTATTTTTTTAATAGTTTTATTATTATTATATATATTATTTATTTATTATTTTTATTTTATTTTATTTTAATTTTTTAATATTTTATTTATTTATTTTATTATTATTATTATTATTAATTTTTATTTTTTATTGATTTATTTATTTATATATATATATATATTTTATTTTTTTTTTTATTTTATTTTATTTTATTTTATTTTATTATTTTTTTTATTTTTTTTACTTTTTACCCAACTGAATTGACATTGTCCTCAATAAAAGAGTGTAAATTATGTTTATTTATTTAGCATGGGTCTTGAAGCTTATGATCCTTCTCCCGCTTTTTGGTTCTCCAACTTAGCCTAAAAGAGAAAATAAATTAGATTCAAGAAGTATTGGGTTGCCTCCCAATAAGCGCTAAGTTTATTGTCTTCAGCCAGACAAAATGCAGTTTAATTCATTGTGGTTCTATTAATTGCACTTGATCAATATTTCGATTTAATGATATCCCTTCGATATATGGTTTAAGCCTTTGGCCATTTACCTTAAAAAAATTTTTAGTCCTGGGATCATAGAGTTTAATTGCACCATGTGGGAATACATGATTAACTATATAAGGTCCATCCCATCTGGATTTTAGTTTTCCAGGAAATAATCGAAGCCTTGAGTTAAATAACCAGACTTGTTGATTTGGCTCAAAGGTTTTTCTTGAAATATGTTTATCATGGAAGGCTTTCATTTTTTCCTTATAAATTTTTGAATTTTCATAAGCTTCTTGCCTTAATTCTTCTAATTCACTTAATTGTAACATCCGATTGGAACCAGCTTTGTTTAAATTAAAATTTAATTATTTTATTGCCCAATATGCTTTATGTTCAAGTTCTACCGGAAGGTGACATGCTTTTCCATAGATTAATCTATAGGGAGACATTCCAATGGGGGTTTTATAAGCTGTCCTATAGGCCCATAATGCATCATCCAATCGATCTGACCAATCTTTTCGATCAGGCCTAATAGTCTTTTGTAAGATATTCTTGATTTCCCTATTAGAGACTTCTACCTGACCACTTGTTTGCGGATGGTATGGTGTAGCTATCTTATGTGTCACCCCATATTTTCGTAATAAAGTTCTAAATTGATGATTTGTAAAATGGGTACCCCCGTCACTAATGATAGCACGTGGAAATCCGAACCTAGAAAAGATATTCTTCTGAATAAATTTTAGGACTACTTTATGATCATTGGTTCGAGTTGCTATTGCTTCAATCCATTTAGAAACATAATCGACAGCTACCAAAATGTATTCAAATCCATTGGAAGGTGGAAAAGGTCCCATAAAATCAATTCCCCATACATCAAAAATTTCAACCACTAAAATGGGGTTCAAAGGCATCATGTCTTTCTTTGAAATATTCCCTAAGGCTTGACACTTAAAACACTCCTGACTAAAAGTATGGGCATCCTTAAATAATGTTGGCCAATAAAAACCACTTTGTAACACTTTGGCCGCAGTTTTTCGTCCAGAAAAGTGTCCTCCACAAGCAAGAGTATGACAAAATTGTAAGATACTCCATTGTTCAGATTCAGGAACACATCTACGAATGATTTGATCAGCACAAATTCTAAAAAGCTCAGGATCTTCCCAAAAATAATATTTGATTTGAGCAAAGAATCGATCCTTTTCATTCTTAGACCAGCCATCAGGAATTTGTCCTATGACTAAGTAATTGACAATATTTGCAAACCAAGGAGTCTTTGTATGTGAAACTGTTAACAATTGTTCATCTGGAAAAAGATTCTCTGATTGATACAGGTTCATTATCTTTCACTAGGATCCTAGACAGATGGTCTGCTACAACATTTTTAGATCCCTTCTTATCTCGAATTTCAATGTCAAATTCTTGTAACAGTAAAATCCATCTAATTAATCATGGTTTAGCATCTTTCTTTGAGAGCAGGTATCTCAAGGCTGAATGATCCGAGTAAATTATGATTTTTGATCCTAATAAATATGATCTAAACTTTTCTAGGGCAAACACAATGGCTAGCAACTCTTTTTCAGTGGTGGTATAATTCATTTGTGCTTCATTCAGAGTTCTACTAGCATAATAGATCACTACAGGACATTTGTTTACCCTTTGGCCTAGGACAGCTCCTATGGCAAAATCTGAGGCATCGCACATAATTTCAAAAGGTAGTGACCAATTAGGAGGTTGTATGATTGGAGCTTTGGTCACAGCTTCTTTTAAAGATTTCATAAGCTTTAAGACAATTTTCATCAAAGTTAAAAGAAACATCCTTAGCAAGGAGATTACACAAAGGACGAGAAATTTTAGAGAACTCTTTGATGAAGCGACGATAGAATCCTACATGACCAAGAAAAGATCGAATTTGTTTGACAGAAGTGGGAGGAGGAAGTTTAGAAATTAGTTCAACTTTAGCTTTATCTACCTCAATCCCTTTCTTGGATACTATATGTCCTAAAACGATCCCTTTCTTGAACCATGAAGTGGCTCTTTTCCCAGCTTAACACTAGATTAGCCTCAATACATCGTTTTAATATTTTCTTCAAATTGTTGAGACAACTCTCAAAAGATTCTCCAAAGACCTGAAAAGTCATCCATGAATATTTCTAAGAAATCTCCTATCATGTCTGAAAATATTGACATCATGCACCGTTGAAAAGTTGCAGGTGCATTACATAATCCGAATGGCATTCTACGGAAAAGCAAAGGTTCCATAAGGACATGTAAAGGTGGTCTTTTCTTGATCTCCTGGGTAGATTGCTACCTGATTGTATCCCGAGTATCCATCTAAAAAGCAAAAGTATTGTTGGCCTGCTAGTCTTTCTAGGATTTGATCGATAAAGGGTAAGGGAAAGTGATCTTTTCGGGTGGTTGTATTGAGTTTTCTATAATCTATGCAGACACGCCACCCAGTGGAAAGTCGTGTTGGTACTAAGTTTCCATGTTCAGTGCGGACAACCGTAAGTCCAGATTTTTTTGGAACAACTTGTGTAGGACTCACCCAGTGGCTGTCAGAGATAGGATAAATAATTCCAGCATCTAACCATTTAATTACTTCTTTCTTGACTACTTCTTGCATGTTAGGATTAAGCCTTCTTTGCATCTCTCGAGTTGGTTTGGCATTATCTTCTGTATAAATATGGTGCATGCATATTGACGGACTAATTCCTTTTAAATCGGCAACGGTCCACCCTATGGCCTCTTTATATGTTTTTAGAATATTTACCAATTGGTTTTCCTGTTCAGTAGTTAAGTTGGAAGCAATTATTACTGGTAGGGTTTTCTTTGATCCTAAAAATACATACTTAAGTGATTCAGGTAAAGGTTTTAGTTCAAGTTGTGGTGGGGCCTGAATTGAAGGACGTAGTGGTTCAATTTTTCGCTCAGGTAAGGGCTCAATTTTCACTGACCAAGGTAATGAATGTGATGGTTGAGGTAAATTAAGCAGGGTATTTACTTCCTGGGTTTGAGTATCTTCAGTGGGTTCATCATCTTGTAGTAAATCTAAGGAGGAATTAGATTCAACTATTTCATCTATCTGATTGATTACAAAGCAGTCTTCCTCCTCTTGGGTGTACTTTGGGGTATTAAAAACATTAATTCTTACTTTTTGATTCCCAAAAGAAATATCCATAGCTCCCATTTTACAGTTGATATTGGCATTCGCGGTTGCTAAGAATGGACGTCCTAAAATTATGGGATTTTGGTTCAGCTCTTGGGATGGTTCCATGTCAAGTATGAGAAAGTCTACAGGAAAATAACATTTATCTACTCTAACTAGAACATCCTCAATTAAACCACGCGGTGTTTTTATAGATCTATCAGCTAATTGCAAAATGACTGACGTGGGTTTTAATTCTCCAATCCCAAATTTTTCATAAACCGAGGTTGGAAGGAGGTTTACACTAGCTCCTAAGTCTAGTAATGCTCGGTCAAAGGTTATACCTCCAATAACACATGAAATTAAGGGTGCACCAGGATCTTTCATCTTTTGAGGTATTGGATTTAACAGGACCGCACTTACATCCTCGGATAGCATAACTCTTTTGGTGGTTCGTGGCTCACGCTTTTGGGTACAGAGTTCTTTAAGAAATTTAGCATAGGCTGGAACATGCTGAATTGCATCGATGAGGGGTAAATTAATATGAACTTGTTTAAATAGTTCCATTAGCTCCTTGTTGCGTGTTTCTTGCTTTTTGCGAGAAGAGCCTGCTTCTAAGGCCGAAGGGAACGGGGCTTTGGGTTTATATGTCTCAGCTAATTCATCTGTTCTCTTCTTTTCTTTATCCATCTTATCAGTGTCAGTACCAGTCTTAAGCTCAAGTTCTTCTATATGATTATCCTCTTCTTCAAATTTCTCATCTTGGCTAACATCAGTATTGGCCTCTATCACCTGGTCTTGATATGGGTCCTTAAGAATCCTACCACTTCTAAGTTCAGATATTGCTTTGGCATTTTCTAATTGGGGGTTCTTAGGTGGAATGTTAGATGGATGAGTAAATCCAGGTGGTTGATAGACATTGGATGGATTATTTTTAGGATTTGCAATTGGTTGGCTTGGTAATTGACCCGGTTCTCTCCTCATGCTAGACTCAGCTATTTGTCCTATTTGAGCTTCTAGTCTGGCGATTGATTGTTGTTGGCTTAGAATTAATTGTTGAAGTTGATTGAATTTATCGTCGGCTAGATTGGTCTGTTGAGGAGGTGGGTATGAGGGTTGATTATAATGTAGTGGTTGAGAAGACTGACTAGGCTGACCCTTATTATAGGCATAGTTCTGGTATTGGGGCCTATTTTGATAATTCTGAACTGGTGGGATTTGGGTCTGAGCCTGAGTTTGTTGTGGTTTCCAAGAGAAATTAGGATGGTTTCTCCAACCAGGATTATATGAATTTGAATATGGGTCATTAAGTGGTTTTGAGTAACCTTGAGCAGCTTGGACTTGTTCTTGGATAAGAGGTGGTAATTGTGCAACCGTGGGACATTCACTTACATGATGTGTTGGGCTAGCACAAATAGAGCAAATCACTTGATAATTAGAAGCTGGTGTGTATTGTGCAGGGGATTGTTGACCTAAGTTTAGGAATTGATCTAATTTCTGTGCAATAAGGTCGACTTTATCTAATTTTTGTGCTATTATGTTCAAATCTGCCTTAGAATTGAGTTCTGGAAGTTTTGATCTCATAAATTCCTGCCCGTTTTTGTTGAGAAATTGATCTTTCATAAGAAGATAATGAAGCATGGTTAATAGAGTTTTCACTTAAAGTTTCAAACAAGGTATAAGCTTCATCCTCACTTTTGCTCATGAATGCACCTCCACAGGATGCATCAACCATCTGCTTATATTGATCTCCTAAACCTTCATAGAAAGCTTGTACAATTTGCCACTTAGATAGACCATGGTGTGGGCATTTTCTAAGGAGTTCCTTAAGTCTTTCCCATGATTCATGAATTTGTTCCCCTGGAAGCTGAGCAAATCCCGTGATGGCTCGCCTCATGGTATTGGTTCGTCCTATGGGATAAAATTTCTTAAGAAATTCATGTTGCATCTCTGCCCATGTTTGAATTGTTCTTCCTAATGTGCCAAGCCAGTACTTGGCTTTATCTTTTAATGAGAAAGGGAACAAGGTCAGTCTAAGGGCATCATCAGAAAAATTCTGAATTTTTACCGTAGAGCAGATTTCTAAGAACTCATCCAGATGTTTGTAAGGGTCTTCATTGGCATTCCCATAAAAAGATGGGAGCATCTGGATTGTGGTCGACTTAATCTCATAGTGGACTAGCAGGGATATCAGGTATGTGGATGCAAGTCGATGGGTTGTAGGTGGAAGGAATAAAGTATTCCTTCATCTGCCTAGGTGGTTCTTCACGATTTCCAGCCATTTGATTATCTGGTCTTAAATGAATTAGTCTTTCAATTTCAGGATCTGGTTTAACTAGGTCAGGTAAAAGTGATCTTCTACCGTGCATGTACTAGTGCAATTTGATATATGGTTCAATTTTTTTTTTTTAATTATTATTATTATTTTTTTAATTTATTTTTTTTTTTTAAGAAAAGAAGAGAGAAAGAAAGAAGAGGAAAAATCCTAAAGAATCTTAAATCTGGAGAAGATAGGGAGGAGTTAATTTTTTATGTTAGATATTATTTGGCAAACAAGTTAGGCAATCAATCCTGACTAAGAGTTATCCTAGATCTAGACAGCTCCTAACTGCCAAGATCACCTTCAAGCCCTCCAAATAGAGGATTAACCAATCAACTGGCCAGGTAAGTGTAAAGTCGGTGGGAGTCCCTCCGTTGCTTGCCTTAGACACCAATTGTGCTTGGCCAGGTAAGCGAACAGAACCAATTAAGTAACCACCTTCTTTCGGGCCCAATCGTCCCTGAACCACTTTCCTAGACACCAGTCAAATTGATTAATCCTAACTTGGTTCAACTCTTAGGATTTCTTGTCCTATTGAGCTCGAATATCCTTAAAGGTTAATGTCTAATTGATTTTAAGATTTAAGGTTTGGGTTAATGCAGGATGCTGGTTGGTTGTTTGTGGGCTAAGGAAGGGTGATCAAATCCCCACCTTATCTTGTTTAATGGGTTGTGCCCTTAATTTGGTTTAATATGAAATATGCAAAAGAAAAAAAAATTCCAATCAAAGAGTTCTATGCAATTTAAACTAATTAATTAAATTATAAAAAGGCTTACCTTGACTCCAGCAATCACCAAAAATAAGAATAAAAACTAATATGATGGATGCTCTAAATAATTAGGGTTTCTAATCTTGTGATGAGATTTTTAATTAGGTTTATGTAGGTAATATTTTTAATTAATTTAAAATAAAGCAAATATTAAAAATAAAGAAAGAGATTTAGGGTTTAGGAATGATCTCACCGAATAGGATTGAGAGTTTTGTTCGTGCCCTAATCTTCCTTGTTCCTTTTTTTTTTTCTTTTCTGCAAAATAAATAAAAAAAATAATGAGTAGGCAGTAAAAAAAAAATCAAAGAAATAAAGAAATTTTAATTTTTATGCCTCCCCGGCAACGGCGCCAAAAACTTGATAGGGACACGATGCTGTCGTTAAGACACCGTGTTTATCAATTTAAATCCGACTCTTTACTTTTTAAACTAATTAAAAATTATGAAGAAAGTGGTGAGTCGGGTCGAATCCACAGAGAGGCAATGATTTATTTCTAAAATCTTTGATTCTTTTTTTTTTTTTTAAGAAAAGAAAGCAAAGATTAAAGTCAAAAAATAGATCTATAAATAAAAATAGAATTTAAATTATGCAAAAATAAATTTGATACTAAGATCTACTATTTAGATCTTAGCAACTACTTATAGTAAAATTAAAAAGCAATAAAGAACAAATAATTTAAAGAGCTAGAATTGAAAAGAATAATGAAACTTTCTTTATTAAATTTAAAACTAAGATGCAGAATTTAAATACAAAAAATTAAAAAAAATTCAGAATTTTAATATAAGAAATTAAAGGAAAAAAAAGACTAGATGAAGATCGCAGATCGGCGTAGGCATGAAGATGGCGTAGAAGACCGGCTCTTCTTCTCAGCAGCACCGCAGCTTTGAAGCAACCTTTAATCCCAGAGCTTGACTTCCACCCTATACCTTAGCTTCCCTTCCAACCCTCCTCCTTTCTTAGAGGCTTAGGATCCTTTTTATAGAGCTAGAAGAGGTAGATATTTATTTCTAAAAGCAATATGGGACTAATTCCCTTTGTAATCATAAAAATTCTGAATAAAATTTGAATAAAAACAACTCTGTTACGTCTCTGGTAAATCTGGTAAAATCAGGCTATCCGATAGGAATCGAACGGTTCAAAAATCGTCAA
>QRFJ01002503.1:140076-237670 GCA_006176705.1 Cocos nucifera | reverse complement strand
TTCTGAATAAATTTTAAGACTACTTTATGATCATTGGTTCGTGTTGCTATTGCTTCAATCCATTTAGAAACATAATCGACAGCTACCAAAATGTATTCAAATCCATTGGAAGGTGGAAAAGGTCCCATAAAATCAATTCCCCATACATCAAAAATTTCTACTACTAAGATGGGGTTCAAAGGCATCATGTCTTTCTTTGAAATATTCCCTAAGGCTTGACACTTAAAACACTCCTGACTAAAAGTATGGGCATCCTTAAATAATGTTGGCCAATAAAAACCACTCTGCAATACTTTGGCCATAGTTTTTCATCCAGAAAAATGTCCTCCACAAGCAAGGGTATGACAAAATTGTAAGATACTCCATTGTTCAGATTCAGGAACACATCTACGAATGATTTGATCAGCACAAATTCTAAAAAGCTCAGGATCTTCCCAAAAATAATATTTGATTTGAGCAAAGAATCGATCCTTTTCATTCTTAGACCAGCCATCAGGAATTTATCCTATGACTAAGTAATTGACAATATTTGCAAACCAAGGAGTCTTTGTATGTGAAACTGTTAACAATTGTTCATCTGAAAAAGATTCTCTGATTGATACAGGTTCACTATCTTTAACTAGGATCCTAGACAGATGGTCTGCTACAACATTTTTAGATCCCTTCTTATCTCGAATTTCAATATCAAATTCTTGTAAGCAGTAAGATCCATCTAATTAATCATGGTTTAGCATCTTTCTTTGAGAGCAGGTATCTCAAGGCTGAATGATCCGAGTAAATTATGATTTTTGATCCTAATAGATATGATCTAAACTTTTCTAGGGCAAACACAATGGCTAGCAACTCTTTTTCAGTGGTGGTATAATTCATTTGTGCTTCATTCAGAGTTCTACTAGCATAATAGATCACTACAGGACATTTGTTTACCCTTTGGCCCAGGACAGCTCCTATGGCAAAGTCTGAGGCATCGCACATAATTTCAAAAGGTAGTGACCAAGTTAGGAGGTTGTATGATTGGAGCTTTGGTCACAGCTTCTCTTAAGATTTCATAAGCTTTAAGACAATTTTCATCAAAGTTAAAAGAAACATCCTTAGCGAGCAGATTACACAAAGGACGAGAAATTTTAGAGAACTCTTTGATGAAGCGACGATAGAATCCTACATGACCAAGAAAAGATCGAATTTGTTTGACAGAAGTGGGAGGAGGAAGTTTAGAAATTAGTTCAACTTTAGCTTTATCTACCTCAATCCCTTTCTTAGATACTATATGTCCTAAAACGATCCCTTCTTGAACCATGAAGTGGCTCTTTTCCCAGCTTAACACTAGATTAGCCTCAATACATCGTTTTAATATTTTCTTCAAATTGTTGAGGCAACTCTCAAAAGATTCTCCAAAGACTGAAAAGTCATCCATGAATATTTCTAAGAAATCTCCTATCATGTCTGAAAATATTGACATCATGCACCTTTGAAAAGTCGCAGGTGCATTACATAATCCGAATGGCATTCTACGGAAAGCAAAGGTTCCATAGGGACATGTAAAGGTGGTCTTTTCCTGATCTCCTGGGTAGATTGCTACCTGATTGTATCCTGAGTATCCATCTAAAAAGCAAAAGTATTGTTGGCCTGCTAGTCTTTCTAGGATTTGATCGATAAAGGGTAAGGGAAAGTGATCTTTTCGGATGGTTGTATTGAGTTTTCTATAATCTATGCAGACACGCCACCCAGTGGAAAGTCGTGTTGGTACTAAGTTTTCCATGTTCAGTGCGGACAACCGTAAGTCCAGATTTTTTTTGGAACAACTTGTGTGGGACTCACCCAGTGGCTGTCAGAGATAGGATAAATAATTCCAGCATCTAACCATTTAATTACCTCTTTCTTGACTACTTCTTGCATGTTAGGGTTAAGCCGTCTTTGCATCTCTCGAGTTGGTTTGGCATTATCTTCTGTATAAATATGGTGCATGCATATTGACGGACTAATTCCTTTTAAATCGGCGACGGTCCACCCTATGGCCTCCTTATATGTTTTTAGAATATTTACCAATTGGTTTTCCTGTTCAGTAGTTAAGTTGGAAGCAATTATTACTGGTAGGGTTTTCTTTGATCCTAAAAATACATACTTAAGTGATTCAGGTAAAGGTTTTAGTTCAAGTTGTGGTGGGGCCTGAATTGAAGGACGTAATGGTTCAATTTTTTCGCTCAGGTAAGGGCTCAACTTTCACTGACCAAGGTAATGAATGTGATGGTTGAGGTGAATTAAGCAGGGCATTTACTTCCTGGGTTTGAGTTTCTTCAGTGGGTTCATCATCTTGCAGTAAATCTAAGGAGGAATTAGATTCAACTATTTCATCTACCTGATTGATTACAAAGCAGTCTTCCTCCTCTTGGGTGTACTTTGGGGTATTAAAAATATTAATTCTTACTTTTTGATTCCCAAAAGAAATATCCATAGCTCCCATTTTACAGTTGATATTGGCATTGGCAGTTGCTAAGAATGGACGTCCTAAAATTATGGGATTTTGGTTCAGCTCTTGGGATGGTTCCATGTCAAGTATGAGAAAGTCTACAGGAAAATAACATTTGTCTACTCTAACTAGAACATCCTCAATCAAACCACGCGGTGTTTTTATAGATCTATCAGCTAATTGCAAAATGACTGATGTGGGTTTTAATTCTCCAATCCCAAATTTTTCATAAACCGAGGTTGGAAGTAGGTTTACACTAGCTCCTAAGTCTAGTAATGCTCGGTTAAAGGTTATACCTCCTATAACACATGAAATTAAGGGTGCACCAGGATCTTTCATCTTTTGAGGTATTGGATTTAACAGGACCGCACTTACATCCTCGGATAGCATAACTCTTTTGGTGGTTCGTGGCTCACGCTTTTGGGTGCAGAGTTCTTTAAGAAATTTAGCATAGGCTGGGACATGCTGAATTGCATCGAGGAGGGGTAAATTAATATGAACTTGTTTAAATAGTTCCATTAGCTCCTTGTTGCGTGCTTCTTGCTTTTTACGAGAAGAGCCTGCTTCTAAGGCCGAAGGGAATGGGGCTTTGGGTTTATATGTCTCGGCTAATTCATCTGTTCTCTTCTTTTCTTTATCCATCTTATCAGTGTCAGTACCAGTCCTAAGCTCAGGTTCTTCTATATGATTATCCTCTTCTTCAAATTTCTCATCTTGGCTAACATCAGTATTGGCCTCTATCACCTGGTCTTGGTATGGGTCCTTAAGAATCCTACCACTTCTAAGTTCAGATATTGCTTTGGCATTTTCTAATTGGGGGTTCTTAGGTGGAATGTTAGATGGATGAGTAAATCCAGGTGGTTGATAGACATTGGATGGATTATTTTTAGGATTTGCAATTGGTTGGCTTGGTAATTGACCTGGTTCTCTCCTCATGCTAGACTCAGCTAATTTGTCCTATTTGAGCTTCTAGCCTGGCAATTGATTGTTGTTGGCTTAGAATTAATTGTTGAAGTTGATTGAATTTATCATCGGCTAGATTGGTCTGTTGATGAGGAGGTGGGTATGAGAGGGTTGATTATAATGTAGTGGTTGAGAAGACTGACTAGGTTGTCCCTTATTATAGGCATAGTTCTGGTACTGGGGCCTATTTTGATAATTTTGAACTGGTGGGATTTGGGTCTGAGCCTGAGTTTGTTGTGGTTTCCAAGAGAAATTAGGATGGTTTCTCCAACCAGGATTATATGAATTTGAATATGGGTCATTAAGTGGTTTTTTGAGTAACCTTGAGCAGCTTGGACTTGTTCTTGGATAAGAGGTGGTAATTGTGCAGCCGTGGGACATTCACTTACATGATGTGTTGGACTAGCACAAATAGAGCAAATCTCCTGATAATTAGAAGCTGGTGTGTATTGTGCAGGAGATTGTTGACCTAAGATTTAGGAATTGATCTAATTTCTGGGCAATAAGATCGACTTTATCTAATTTTTGTGCTATTATGTTCAAGTCTGTCTTAGAATTAAGTTCTGGAGTTTTGATCTCATAAATTCCTGCCCGTTTTTGTTGAGAAATTGATCTTTCATAAGAGGATAATGAAGCATGGTTAATAGAGTTTTCACTTAAAGTTTCAAATAAGGTATAAGCTTCATCCTCACTTTTGCTCATGAATGCACCTCCACAGGATGCATCAACCATCTGCTTATATTGATCTCCTAAACCTTCATAGAAAGCTTGTACAATTTGCCACTTAGATAGACCATGGTGTGGGCATTTT
This sequence comes from Cocos nucifera, assembly GCA_006176705.1. Classification (NCBI taxonomy): domain Eukaryota; kingdom Viridiplantae; phylum Streptophyta; class Magnoliopsida; order Arecales; family Arecaceae; genus Cocos; species Cocos nucifera. Next base: position 233,429 of record QRFJ01002503.1, on the reverse strand, counting down.
CTAAGAAGTTCCTTAAGTCTTTCCCATGATTCATGAATTTGTTCCCCTGGAAGCTGAGCAAATCCCTGTGATGGCTCGCCTCATAGTATTGGTTCGTCCTATGGGATAAAATTTCTTAAGAAATTCATGTTGCATCTCTGCCCATGTTTGAATTGTTCTTCCTAATGTGCCAAGCCAGTACTTGGCTTTATCTTTTAATGAGAAAGGGAACAAGGTCAGTCTAAGGGCATCATCAGAAAAATTCTGAATTTTTACCGTAGAGCAGATTTCTAAGAATTCATCCAGATGTTTGTAAGGGTCTTCATTGGCATTCCCATAAAAAGATGGGAGCATCTGGATTGTGGTCGACTTGATCTCATAGTGGCTAGCAGGGATATCAGGTATGTGGATGCAAGTCGATGGGTTGTAGGTGGAAGGAATAAAGTATTCCTTCATCTGCCTAGGTGGTTCTTCACGATTTTCCAGCCATTTGATTATCTGGTCTTAAATGAATTAGTCTTTCAATTTCAGGATCTGGTTTAACTAGGTCAGGTAAAAGTGATCTTCTACCGTGCATGTACTAGTGCAATTTGATATATGGTTCAATTTTTTTTTTTTAATTATTATTATTATTTTTTTTTAATTTATTTTTTTTTTTTTTTAAGAAAAGAAGAGAGAAAGAAAGAAGAGGAAAAATCCTAAGGAGTCTTAAATCTGGAGAAGAGAGAGGAGTTAATTTTTATGTTTAGATATTATTTGGCAAACAAGTTAGGCAATCAATCCTGACTAAGGGTTATCCTAGATCTAGACAGCTCCTAACTGCCAAGATCACCTTCAAGCCCTCCAAAGTAGAGGATTAGCCAATCAACTGGCCAGGTAAGTGTAAAGTCGGTGGGAGTCCCTCCGTTGCTTGCCTTAGACACCAATTGTGCTTGGCCAGGTAAGCGAACAGAACCAATTAAGTAACCACCTTCTTTCGGGCCCAGTCGTCCCTGAACCACTTTCCTAGACACCAGTCAAATTGATTAATCCTAACTTGGTTCAACTCTTAGGATTTCTTGTCCTATTGAGCTCGAATATCCTTAAAGGTTAATGTCTAATTGATTTTAAGAGTTAAGGTTTGGGTTAATGCAGGATGCTGGTTGGTTGTTTGTGGGCTAAGGAAGGGTGATCAAATCCCACCTTATCTTGTTTAATGGGTTGTGCCCTTAATTTGGTTTAATATGAAATATGCAAAAGAAAAAAAAAATTCCAATCAAAGAGTTCTATGCAATTTAAACTAATTAATTAAATTATAAAAAGGCTTACCTTGACTCCAGCAATCACCAAAAAAAAAATAAGAATAAAAACTAATATGATGGATGCTCTAAATAATTAGGGATTTCTAATCTTGTGATGAGATTTTTAATTAGGTTTATGTAGGTAATATTTTTAATTAATTTAAAATAAAGCAAATATTAAAAATAAAGAAAGAGATTTAGGGTTTAGGAATGATCTCACCGAATAGGATTGAGAGTTTTGTTCGTGCCCTAATCTTCCTTGTTCCTTTTTTTTTTCTTTTCTACAAAATAAATAAAAAAAATAATGAGTAGGCAATAAAAAAAATCAAAAAAATAAAAAAATTTTAATTTTTATGCCTCCCCGGCAACGGCGCCAAAAACTTGATAGGGACACGATGCTGTCGTTAAGACACCGTGTTTATCAATTTAAATCCGACTCTTTACTTTTTAAATTAACTAAAAATTATGAAGAAAGTGGTGAGTCGGGTCGAATCCACAGAGAGGCAATGATTTATTTCTAAAATCTTTGATTCTTTTTTTTTTTTTTTTAAGAAAAGAAAGCAAAGATTAAAGTCAAAAAATAGATCTATAAATAAAAATAGAATTTAAATTATGCAAAAATAAATTTGATACTAAGATCTACTATTTAGATCTTAGCAACTACTTATAGTAAAATTAAAAAGCAATAAAGAACAAATAATTTAAAGAGCTAGAATTGAAAAGAATAATGAAACTTTCTTTATTAAATTTAAAACTAAGATGCAGAATTTAAATACAAGAAATTAAAGAAAATTTAGAATTTTAATACAAGAAATTAAAGAAAAAAAAAAAAGACTAGATGGAGATCGCAGATCGGCGTAGGCATGAAGATGGCGTAGAAGACCGGCTCTTCTTCTCAGCACCGCAGCTTTGAAGCAACCTTTAATCCAGAGCTTGACTTCCACCCTATACCTTAGCTTCCCTTCCAACCCTCCTCCCTTTCTTAGAGGCTTAGGATCCTTTTTATAGAGCTAGAAGAGGTAGATATTTATTTCTAAAAGCAATATGGGACTAATTTCCTTTGTAATCATAAAAATCTGAATAAAATTTGAATAAAAACAACTCTGTTATGACTCTGGTAAATCTGGTAAAATCTGGCTATTCCGATAGGAATCCGAACGGTTCAAAAATCGTCAAAATCGGATGCCTATCAGCCCAGATCAGCTCGAATTAAATTCTGGCCGTCCGATCGCGCTTGATCGAGGAAATCTGGCCGCAAATCGCGCTTCGGGAGTCCTGATCACCGTCGGGAGCGTTCTGGACCGTCGGATCGAAGCTGGAATCAGGCGCTACCATTTGATGGTGATCCGAGTGAAATTGGCAACCGAAAAAAATGCTGACCGTCCGATCTTAACCGCAATCAACCGCAGCCGTCCGATCGCGCAATTACTGTTCCCATGGACCGCGTAGACCGGCCGCACCGCACACCGCAACCAATCAACGCTTCTGTCACCGAGTGAAATGACCAGATTGCCCTGTGAGCCACGATAAATTTCTGTAGACCCTTTAAGGGTCTAGGTCCACCACGTGGCAGGCTCTGATTCGCCGGACTTTGCTGAGCTGGCGGTCCACGCCTGGATCGTAGACCGGACTGATGGCTTCAATGACTGAGTCGGCTTTGATGGCTTCGGCTTGGCTTGGCTTGGTGGCTCGGCTTGCGGAGCCGGTTGAGCCATTTTCTTTTTTTATTTATTTTTTATTTATTTTATATTTTTTAAAAATTCATATCTTTTTCATTTTAGCTCCGTTTTACTTGAAATTTATTTCGTTGTGATCAAAAAAATGAGCTCTTTCTTTTAATAATAAAATTTTATTTCTTAATTTTTATTTATTTTTTATTATTTTTTAATTAATTTTTTAATTAATAAAAATATGAATTTTTCAAAAATTATATATAAATTGATTGATAATTTTTAAAAATTAATATAAATTAATTAATAAATTAATACTTTTATTGGTGAATTTACGATGCTTATCAGTATCCATCTAGAAAATAATAAAATCAAGCCCTGCTAATCATTCTAACGATTGATCTATAAAGGGAAAAAAAAAATGGTTCTTTCGAGTAGCCACATTTAATTTTCTATAATCCATGCAGACACTCCATCCAGTTTGAATTCTAGTTGGTACTAGCTTATTATTATCTATTGCCCAGAGGTAGCAACCCAAGAGGAGGGGGGGTGAATTGGGTTCTTATAAAAGCTTTGGCCAAATTTAAGTCTAAGCAATTATGTGCTTTAATTTTAATCTAAGTGGTGAGGATGAGATGTACATAATCTGAGCAGCAAAATTAAGATAGCAAAATCAAACTATGAAAGTAAAGTAAGAATTATAAGCATGCAAAGTATATAGAGAGATAGGAAAAAAAGCACAATACAAACATACAAAGATTTATAGTAGTTCGGAGCAATCCGCTCCTACATCCACTCTCTAAGTTTTTCTTGGGAATTTCACTATAATCTATCATTGATTATAGTATGTTTATTTTTTCAAGCTCGCAAACAGACCTAGTTGATTTTCATAGGAGCACCAACCAAAACCTAACACCATTAGCTTTTCGGGTTCACTAATAACCCAGTTGGTTTTTTGGGATCACCAACCAAAATCTATAATATCCAATTCTGGGCTTGAAAGGGCCTAAACCCCAAGTTTCTTTTCTCCAAAGAAACTTGTAAAGAAATAAAAAAATATAAGTAAAGTTTCAGCACAATATAAAAAATAGAGTATAAGCTCTTTTAAATCCTAAAGAATAAGTTGATAATATGCTCGATTAAAGCTTGACTTTTCTTCAAATTATGCTTGAGAGGATGTGGAAGATGTTGGAGAAGATTACTTTGAAGGCTCACTGAAATCTGTGCATAACACTCCTCTCTTTTTTCTTTTCTTTGGATATTCAATGTTCCTCACAAAATCTGAAAGATTCTCTTCCTAAATCTCTTAATCTCTTTCTTCTATTTTTTTTTAATTGATTCTCCATCTTTAAATATCTTTAGAGAAGGTTGGAGTGAGAGTTCTTAGCCGTTGAAAGCTTTGAAATAGTCGTTGGGGTTGAAAAATAGCCACTGAAAAACTATCCGTTGAAGTCTATTTGTGCAGATCGAGATCTCTCAATTTTTTATGAGACCTCTCATCAGATTTCGAGATCTTTCAATTTTTCATGACACGTCTCGCCAGAACCATGAGCCTCTCGAGAAATATGCAAGACCTCTCACTCTCAGATCATAGAAATGAAGTTTCTATCTTCTGAGAATGAGATGTCTCGAGTTCAACTTGAGACCTCTCGAGATAGTGCCAGAATATACTATTTCATTATGCCAGACCACTCGAGAGCTCTTGGAAAAAATTTGAGACATCTTAAAAAATTCTGACTTCATTTTTCTTCAATGTTTGACCTTCCAAACTTGAGTTTCTTGGCCCCAAACTCTTTTAAACATAATTGCTTTCTTCAATTTTAATTTTTCTTTTTTCAATCATACTTTCTTCATACCAAGCCATCCAAATATGTGTGAATTTATTTTTTTAGATATTTTGGCATGGCATTTTGAGAGGATTTATTCTTGAGATAAATTCTTCATTTTAGATACATAAAAAATTCTACACACATTCTTGAAACACATGATTAGATACATAATATACTCAATATTTTGGAATCATCAAAATTAATCTCAGGGTCAACAATCTTCCCTTTTCTGATGATGACAAAATCTTAAGTATATGCACAATAAAAGCAAATAATATATTTTTATGCATTTTGCTAAAAAGTATCATGAAGTACAGTTTAAACATATGAATGAGTACTTCATGAATATTCTCAATTATTCTTTTGGTTCATATAGATTAAACACATGAATGAGTACTTCATGAATATTCTCAATTATTCTTTTGGTTCATTGCATATATTTCATATACTCATAAAAAAATATTTCAATTCATATCAGTGAGTACTAAGTTTTCATTTTATGCATCAATATAATTCATTAAGTTTCTTCAAGCATATACTCAATATTCCTCTCTCCCTTTTTGACAGCATCAAAAAGCTCATAGAAAAGAAATAAAAAAAAATCATCAAAATCAATAATATGATCGTATCAAAGAAAGAATTGCACTAAGTTCAAAAAATTAATTTATATCAATCATCAAAATCAACATCAAAGCATTAAATTGATAGATGTATTAAATTCATAAAATCAATTTAAATGAATCATCTTTCTTTTGAAAATTTATCATTTGACTCAAAATAAATTTTAAATATTTATTTTAATTTCAAAAATTAGCTTGAATTCAAATATTATATGCTTTTTCTCTTTTTGAATGAATATGATCTTTATTTAGATATTTAAATATGCACTTTTAAGTTTTAAGAGAAATAAAGCTTTTTAAAATATTTGAATATGAAATCAAGCATAATATATATTTTAATATTCTAACTTTTCTTTCTTAAAAATTTTTGATTAATTAGATTTGAAAAAGATATGTATCAAAAATGTATCGAGCAAAGTAAAATAAATAGTATCAAAGCATAAGATAGTCATATTTTCAAATTCATTGCTTTGAGTAAAATATTATTTCAAAATAAATAATTCATAAGAATTTTGCAATGCACATGAGAAATTTAGGATCAAATTAAAATTTTCAAATGGATTTCAAAATTTATTCCTTGGAGCAAGAATATGTTTTCAAATTAGTTAAAATTTTTTTAATCAAATCAAGTTAGGAAATATCTCTCCCCCTATTTTTCATGCTTATAGAAAGATTAATTTACTTTTCAACTTTCTTCCATTCTTTATTTCAAATCAAGCAAATTCAACATGAATTTAACCACTAAATTTAGATTTTTAAAATTTAAAATATATTTTTAATTTCAAAGGCCTTTTTTATTAAATTATTAGTTCTTCTTTAATATTTTCTCCCTCTTACTTTAACAAACAGAGTCATTTCTTTGAAAGATTTTCTTGATACTAATTAAACTAAGTTTTAGATCAAATCATGATTTTCTTGGTTCAATACCATTTAAAGATTAATTTACAAATTCAGCTTGATACCAATAATTTTAGTTTTGAATTAAATCAAGATGAATTAATTCAAATTAAACAGTTTAAGAATTTAGAATGATAAATCAATTTGAATTGATATCAGTAAATTAGTTAAGGCAAATCATAAAGAAATTTTCAGTCATTCTTCAAAAAGATCATTTCTTCCTTTTCATAAAAAATATCAAGCAATTAGGTTCAGAAAAGATATGTATTTTTGAATTTATTTCAAATGATATCATATCAAACATATAGCTGTGTACATAGCAATAGTAAGTTGTTTGATATCAAATGATTAAAATTGAAGCTTTCTATAAATATTTAATAATTTAAAATATTCATATCCAATAAGAATCTTTTAATTTAAATTCATTAATTATAAAATTGATATGGAGAGACTTAAAATATTATGCTAAATTTTAAAATAAATCATTTCATTCATAGCATGATATATAGAGGAGAGCATATTAATCTTTAAAATTAAAGCGTTCAAATTATTGCAAGCATCAAAATCAATCATACTTATCAAAATATGAAAGGAGTTATCATATACATACATATTAATAAATCATTAAAGTTAATATATCAAACTTTCAATTCATAGAGTATGATCATTTTAAGCAATGATAAACCATCAAAATCAATCAAACATCCTTAATAATTATGCTAATTAATAATCAAAATATATTTAGCAAATAAAGATGGCATGGTGTGAGAATAGTTTAGATTTTACCAAATAGCACCATTCATCTATTTTCATTTTCAAGGCATCCATAAAAATTTTCTTCTTTTAGCTTTATTGGATCCTTGGTATACCTGCAAAATTACTTCATAATTTTTGGTACCCAAGTTTTCTTGGGTCCATTGAAGTTAGTGCTCAAGGTTCCTTTTGGAATCCAAATTTGTCTAACCAAAGTATGGCAAATTCTTTTAAAATTTCATTCAAAATTTTTTTGGCCAATCTTATTGCATTTAAAGCATTTAATTGAATGATTTTCAATTGAAGCTCTTATGAAAATACTCCTAATATTTTATTATTTTTTTGAAATATTAAGATCAATTTCTATTTTATTGAAAATAGCCCCATTAACTTTTACCATAGATTGGGGATTTTGAAAACTTATGATAAACTTTTCAGCAATAAGCTTCAAAATTTTAATCTCTCTTCTCAATTTTTTTATTTTCTCCCAAGAGCTCTTTCTTTTCATTTAAAAGATTTTTTTTTTCTTTTAGAGAGGATCTTAAGGTATCATTATCCTTTTTAAGCTCCATGTTTTCTTTAACTAAAGAATTTTCAGATTTGATTCATTCTTCTTTTTCTTTAGTCAAAGTATTCTTTTCTTTCAAGATATCTTCTTTTTTATTTAATAACTTATTCTTTTCATTAGCTAAAAGAAGATTAGATTTTTTGATTTCTTTGTTTTTCAGTCTTAAATTTTTGAATTCATCCATTAAATTATTGAAGGCTTTAAACAATTCCTCAAATGTAAACTCGAAGGAGTTTTCAAAATTTATCTCATCCTCAATGGCTATGAGGCAAAGATTTTTCACTTTCTTTTTCTTATCCGAGCTTGAAGTGTCATTATCATCCCAAATTCCTAACATAGCTCTTTTCTTGGTCTTTTTGGGATACTTTTTGAGTAAGGAGCAATCCGGCTTGTAATGTCCCCTTTTGTTGCAATTATAGCATGTGACACTTTTTCTTTCTTTTTCTTCTTTCTTTTTTATACTTCTCTTTAGGAGGAACTTTTTGAATTTGCTTGTGAGTAGCTCCATATCCTCATCATCATCTTCACTCTCTTCTTCATCATCTTCTTCTTCTTCTGATTCATCACTTTCTTCAAGTTGCGCAATGGATTTGAAGGCGATGGTCTTCATCTTTCTTGGCTCTTCCTCTTCCTCCTTTTGAGCCACGTTCAACTTATGAGTCATGAGTGAACCCATCAATTCTTCTAGTGATAGCTTGGTGAGGTCTTTCGCTTCTTGTATGGCTGTCACCTTTGCTTCCTATTCTTTTGGCAAAGACCTTAAAACCTTGCAAACAAGTTCATAGTTAGTATAGATTTTGCCAAGATCATTTAGAGCATTAATAATATCAATAAATTTGGAAAACATTTTAGAAATTGACTCATGTTTCTCCATTTTAAACATTTCATATTTATGAACAAGCAAGTTGATTTTGGACTCTTTTACTTGGCTTATTCCCTTATGAGTCACTTTCAATCTTTTCCAAATTCTTTTTGCTGATATACAAGTGGATATTCTATTAAATTCTTATACATCAAGAGAACAATAAAGAATATTGATGGCTTTTGCATTTAATTGAGCCATCTTCTTATCAAATTCATCCCAATCCTTTTCTGGTTTGGGAATAGACATACCATTAATTTCTATTATGGGTGTGTGTGGTCCTCTAGTTATGACTCTCCACAAGTCATAGTCTAAAGCTTGTATGAAAATTTTTATTTTAATTTTCTAAAAGATATAATTTTTGCCATTAAATAGTGGTGGTCTCGATGTGGATTGGCCTTCAGCAAATAATGAGCCAAATGGGGTTGCCATGATCTTTTACTTAAGACAATTAGGTCAATAATCAATTACAAAGCACCTGCTCTGATACCAATTATTGTCCAAAGGTAGCAACCCAAGAGGGAGGGGGGGGTGAATTAGGTTCTTATAAAAGCTTTGGCCAAATTTAACTCTAAGCAAATATGTGCTTTGATTTTAATCTAAGTGGTGAGGATGAGATATATATAATATGAGCAGTGGAATTAAGATAACAAAATCAAACTATAAAAGTAAAGTAAGTATTATAAGCATGCAAAGTATATAGAGAGATAGAAGAAAAAAGCACAACATAAACACACAAAGATTTATAGTAGTTTGGAGCAACCTGCTCCTATATCCACTCTCTAAGCTTTCCTTGAGAATTCTACTATAATCTATCCTTGATTACAGTGTGTTTATTTTTTCAGACTCACAAATAAACCTAGTTGATTTTCACTGGAGCACCAACTAAAACCTAATACCGTTAGTTTTTTGGGTTTACTAACAACCCAGTTGGTTTTTCAGGATCACCAATCAAAATCTATAATATCCAATTCCGAGCTTGGATGGGCCTAAACCTCAAGTTTCTTTCTTCCAAAGAAACTTGTAAAGAAATTAAAAAATACAAGTAAAGTTTCAGCATAATATAAAAAATAGAGTATAAGCTCTTTTAAATCTTAAAGAACAAGCTGATAATATGCTTGATTGAAGCTTGGCTTTTCTTCAAATTATGCTTAAGAGGATGTGGAAGATGTTGGAGAAGATTGCTTTGAAGGCTTGCTAAAATCTATGCACAACACTCCTCTCTTTTCCATTTTCTTTGGATATTCAATGTTCCTTATAAAATCTGAAAGATTCTCCCTCTAAATTCCTTAATCTCTTTCTTCTATTTTTTTCAATTGATTCTCCATCTTTAAATACCTTTAGAGAAGGTTGGAGTGAGAGTTCTTAGCTGTTGGAAGCTCTAAAATAATCGTTGGGGTCAAAAAATAGCCGTTGAAAAACTATCCGTTGAAGGTTGTTCGCATAGATTGAGACCTCTCGATTTTTTACGAGATCTCTCGTCAGATTTCGAGACCTCTCGATTTTTCATGAGACATCTCATCAGAACCATGAGACCTCTCGAGAAATCTATGAGACCTCTTACTCTCAGAGCATAGAAATAAAGTTTCTATCTCCTAAGAACGAGACATCTTAAGTTCAACTCGAGACCTTTCGAGACTATACCAGAATACTGTTTCATTGTGCCAGACCACTTGAGAGCTCTTAGAAAAAATTTGAGACATCTTGAAAAATTCTGACTTCATTTTTCTTCAATATTTGACCTTCCAAACTTGAGTTTCTTGGCCCCAAACTCTTTTAAACATAATTGCTTCCTTCAATTTCAATTTCTCTTCTTTCAATCATACTTTCTTCATACCAAGCCATCCAAATATGTGTGAATTTGCTCTTTTAGGTATTTTGGCATGGCATCTTGAGAGGATTTATTCTTGAGATAAATTTTTTATTTTAGATACTTGAAAAATTCTATACACATTTTTGAAACACATGATTAGATACATAATATACTCAATATTTTGGAATCATCAAAATCAATCTTAGGATCAACATTATCATTTTGTACTAAAGTAACTCCTAAATTCTTGGGTACTACTTGAATTGAGCTAATCCAAGAACTATTTGAAATTGAATATATTATTCCATTATCAAAAAAATTTATTATTTCTTTTTTCACAACTTCTTACATGGTTGGGCAGAGTCTCCTTTGGGGGTCTCTTTTTGGCTTAGCTTCTTCTAATAGATGAATTCTATATTGAACAATCGAGAGGCTAATTCTCTTTAAATCTGCCATGGTCCACGCTAATGCTTCTTTATTTTCTCTAAGATGGTTAACAATTCTTCCTCTTGGGTGGGGTCTAGATCTGCTGAAATGATTACCGATAAGATTTCTGATGGACCTAGATAGGCATATTTTAGGTGCTTAGGAAGTGATTTAAGTTCTAACTTGGGTGCTTCCTCGATATATGGTTTGGGTAATGGTTCAACCATTATCTCAAATGATTTAACTGGAGGCTTCCATCTTGACTCCATCTTACAATCAGCAATTGACGAGACCTCAATGACCTCATCACCTTCTTGGTTCATCAAAAATTCATAGTCGAACTCTTCATTGCTCAGGTCAATGGGCTCATATATATTAACTTGAATCTAGTTCAAGTCGCTTGTTTGCTTAGTTTTAGTCAAATAAAAAATATTCAACTCTATAGACATGTTGCCAAAGGTGAGTTTCATTAGTCCATTTTGGTAATTGATTTGTGCATTAGCTATGGCCAAAAATGATCTACCTTATATAACTGGGATATGACCCTTTGGGTTTGCGATAGGTTCAGTTTTCAGTATGACAAAGTCTACAAGATAGATAAAATCACTAACCTTAATCAACACATCCTCTGCTACTCCCTTTGAAACTTTTAAGGATCGATCTGCTAATTATAAAGTCATTTCTGTAGGCTTTAGTTCTCCTAACCCTAATTGCTTATATGCTGAATATGATAAAATATTAACACTTGCCCCTAAATCTAAGGAATCTTATCAATGTGGGTTTCTACTACTGATCGCTGTCATGGGCGGTCAAAAATAAAACCTAACTCAAACTATATAGATAGCATGATTCAGGATTGAATCCATAGAGATCGTGTTAATTATATTTAAATTATAAATTAAAAATGATTAGGATTAATTAAAAGTTGATTAATTAAAAAGGCTACTTAAATATATTAAGAAAGCAAATTAAATAACAAATTAATTAAAGAGGAGTTATAGGTATGGAGATGGATTCTCAGGATCTCAATTGATCACTTATTTAATAGTTAGTATTGTTTTTAATATGCTTTAATTGATATCTAATCAATAAAGATATAACTTATTTTAGAGAGCACGGTCTGTATCCTTAGATCACAACCCATTCCTTAAAGTTATAGGCTAGTCTAAATTGATTTAGATATTTAAAAAAAGAATTAACCTAAATATAATATATTCCAAGAGCATGAACCATACAATAAATCACAGCTCATCACAAGGGTAATAAACTATTCCAGATTAATTACAAGAAAATAAAGACATAAAAATATTTAAACTAAAAATAGTCTTTATTGCAAACTAAAAAGAAATACAAAATATGAGAAATAGAAAACGCCATCAAAATAAGATCACAATGATCTCCTGAGAAAGAGAGGATCAATCAGACATCAAGGAGCTTCTCATTGAAATCTTTATCCTGGAGCCTTGCTGTAGAATCGGGCCACAGTAGGTGATAGAAATTCAGAATAGGAAAGAAGTTTTGGTGGAGATGTAGGCTTTGGTGCTGGTTTGAAGAAGGAAGAAGAGAAAAAATTAAAGAAAGAAGAGCTTGAGAGAGAGAATTGGGGAGAGAGAGAGCTTGCTGATTGTTTAGGTGAGGAAAGAGATGCTTTGAAGAGCTTTAGAGGGGTTTAGCAGGGCTTCCCCCAAGGGGAGGCTTCTCTAGGCTTGAGGAAGCTTTAGGGAGGTTTTTATTAAGAGAAAAGGAGAGAAATTGGATTAAAATCAAAGAAAAACTAAAGAACTCAAGTTTATATTGGATTCTACTCCCTGGAATAATTTTTTGCCATCAGATCGGATCTCAATGGTTCAGATTTGACCAAAATCAGCCTTCTATAGCTTAAATAGGGTCCCAATTAAATTTTAGTCATTTAATCAGTCAATTGGATAAATTTGGACTATTGGATAGAACTGGATCTTCCTTGATCAAGTCAAAGATGAATTCTGACCATTGGATCTTGATCGGCTTGCTTCCTTACTGTTGGATCGTGCAAATCAGCTGGTACTGTTCGAATCAAAGCAAGAATCGATGTGGATCGTCAGATCTCCATCGGATCGAACAAAGACCATCCAATCTTGCTTGGCACTATAGCTATGGACCGCATGAATCGGGTACACCGAACGCCTCCACCAATCATCGCACGCTATTTATGAGAAAATTACCATTCTGCCCCTATGAGCCACGATGGATTTTCGATGAACCCCTTAAGGGTCTATGTCTGCCATGCGGTACTCCCTAATTCACCATGCTCATTGAGCTGGCCGATCTGTGACAAGAATTGTAGACTGACTGACCAGTCTACCATGCACCAGACTATTTTTTTTATTTAAAACTTCTAGGCTTCATAACTTTTTCATTTTAGCTTTGATTTGAGTAAAATTTATTCCATTGTGATCCATAAATTGAGCTCTTTTTATCCATGATCTTCTACAAAAGATAAAATAAAAGTATCAATTTTTAAGAAATAAAAATAAATTAAATAATAAATTAATATTTTTATAAATATATTTTATGTGTTTATCACACCCTCTAACTTGAACTTTGCTCGTTCTCGAGTAAAACAAATAAATTAGCAATATATACCGACTTAGCCTTGAAGTAAAAGTTAGGTTTAGACACTCCTAAAGGTAGCTGATATCTGGTCAGACCATTAAAGAGGTATGTCGTCGGATTACCAATTCGATCCAATTAATGATTGAGTCTTATAAAAATTTTTAGAGATCTTCTTTCACCAACTTTTCACTTTACTCTTTAAATCCTCTAACTTGATATGAGCTGGATTTATTATCTTTCTTGTAATTTAGTCTCCTTATTATCCTTTTTTTTTAGATTCTTGCATTCCCATCTTTTGATGCGAACTACAACACTTACTTAGGCGAAGAGGGCCGGTTACTTAGTGAGACAATGCTAAACTTTTTTTTAATTCACACTGCTCATCTTTTTTACGTGAACCACAATGCTTATTTAGGCAAAGAGGCCCAGTTACTTAGTAAAAAATCAGTGTTTGTTATTTTTTTTTTATAAACAGATTTTAAGAGATACTTTTGCATAGTTTGACCTTTCCATCCAACTCTCATGAAGTAGATTCTTTATTAGATCAGTATGAAGAAGGTCCTAGAATCACTCTTAAAATTTAGTTTGGTCTAAACCCTTTCATTTATTAGATTTTCTTAGTACTTTATTCCTCAATATCTTTAAAATTATCTAGATCATTAATCATTCTTTGATTAGGATGCCTAACTAACTTTTAATCAAAACAAAGTTTGGGTATATAAAGCTAATTATTTCAAATCATATTTGAAGACTCATAAATTTTAAATATTAGTTATTCTTCCCCTAACTTAATTTCTATTATCCTCAATGGAAGAAGAGAAAAAATAAAAATATTTATCAAGGAGGGGTACCACCTGGTTTGTTATTTGCAGATCCTTCATAATATTCCATCAGGTTCATACAGGATATTTGATGTGCTCCCCCCAACTTAAGCCGATCATCTTTATTGGTTTTCTACAAAAAGATAAAACTAGAAAAACTCAAAATATAAAAAATAAAATGATGGATTGCCTTCCAACAAGCGCTAAGTTTAAGGTCTTCAGCCAGACCAGATGACTCTGCCTATCTAGTGTCAAAAATTAGATTGATAAATTTCAATGATTTTGAATTGTCAATCTCAAGAAGATGGCCTGCGATCCCATTATTTATGAATTTTAGTAATTTCTCATCAATCTTTAGAAAGTAACTCACAGTCCCATTCTTAGTCAGTTTTATTTTTTGATTTTAAAAAAATAATTTATGAACCCATTTACAGACCCTTGTTTATTGAGAATTTCTTCTTTTTATTTTTCAAATATGCTCACAAATTGAGTTATTGGGGTAAGGGTTGTAGCCGATGTAATGGGCACCGGAAGGATGTCAATTGGTTTTGAACATGCATACTTTGGTGTGACAAAGGGAGGATTCAATTTTGAAGGAGGTGGTGATTCTAGAGGGAAAGCTATTGGAGCCGATATTATTTCATATTTCTCAACCCCTAAGATAATGGTGCTAAAATTGGGTGGCTATTATAAAGCATTCATATTTTCAGCACATCCATCTATTTTAAAATCATGTATCCCAAAAGGATCTAAACCTGTATACACTAAATTTTGAGAAATAATTCAAGGGATAGCTTCCTTTATTTCATCTTTAGGTACATCCACCTTAAAATAGTTTTCAGTTTGTATATTAGGCTGTTCTATTAGGGTTTCATACACATTGGAGCTCTCAGTTATATATTGCTTTATAGGCTGATCAGATAATTCTTCCTCCTCCGAACTATTAAATACAGCAGTAAGCTGACTAAGTTGGGTTTCTATCTTGGCTATAGATTGAGTATGAGTTTCTAACATGCGTAAAATATTCTCTTTAAATATTGAACTATAAGCACTTGAAGAGGGTTGTTGATCATTTTGATATTGGTATACTGTATAAGTTTCCTCTGGATAACTAGGTTCATAAATAGTTGCTAGTTGTGATGTCTCATAAAAATTTGAATAGTTTTTCCAACCTAAACTATAGGTGTTGGAGTAAGGGTTATAATAATTGGTTTGAGTTAGAGTTGGATCAGTCTACTCATGTACAAATTTCCAAGATCGATATGTAGCTGGATATTCACTAACCAGGTGGTTGGGAATCGAATATATGTCACACACATGCAAGGGTGAGGTAGGAGAGTGTCTCATATTCAATAGATAGTCAAGTTTTTGGGATAGCTCACCTATCTTATTATGGATATTTTTGGAGTTTTCAGCCTCATAGATTCCACCACTATTAGTTCCATACATGGGTGTATAAGGGTCATAGGTATAAGAAGAAGGGATAAAGTATTCCTCCAATTGGTGAAAGGATGCTGCCATAATTCTAGGTTTATTAGCTCTATGGGTTCGTTTGATTTCAGGATTTAGGATTTAAATTTTAGGTTGTAATGAACAATGCCCACATAAATACCCCATAATTATGTCTTGGAGCAAATACAGTTTTAAGTTTTTATAGAATTTTTTTGTATAATAGATTTTTTTTAATAAGATAAAAAGAGACGAAAGAAATTCTAAAGATGGGAGCCTAGAAAGTCCTAAATCTAAGAAATAGATGCAAAGAGGTTAATTAGTTTCGATGTTTGTAGGTTAGCAATCGAGTTATGCAATCAATCCTAGCTAAGGGTTATCCTAGATCTAGATAGCTCCTAACTACCAAGGTCTCCTTCAAGCACTCCAAGTAAAGAATCAGCCAATCAATTGGCCAGATAAGTATAAAGTTGGTGGGAGTACCCTCATTGCTTGCCTTAGATACCAATTATGCTTGGCCAGATAAGCTAATGGAACCAATTAAGTAACCACCTTCCTTCGGAACGTGATCTCTGAACTACTTGCCTTAGACACCAGTTGAATTAAATAATCCTAACCTGATCCAACTCTTAGGATTTCTTGTCCTAATGAGCTCGAGTATCCTTAGGAGCCAACGTCTAATTAATTTTAGAATTAAGATTTTGGTCAATGCAATATGAAGGTTTGTGATTTTTGGGCTAAGGAAGGGCGATCAAATCTCCATCTTATCTTATTTAATTGGGTTTAGCGCTCTTAAAGTGTCTTATGATGATAAAATGCAAAAAGTCAAGATGTCCAAGTAAAGTGAAACATGCAAATTTAAATTAATTAGATTTACTTGTTAGGTTTTGTGATTAAGTCTCTAAACCCTAAACAGCTTATGCGATGTCAACGAATTTTTTTTACAATTTTTTTAAATTTTTATTTTTTTTAAATTTTTATTTTTTTTAAATTTTTATTTTTTTTAATTTTTTTATATTTTATTTATTTATTTAAAGCAACTAAATCATGATCTCCGATAATGGTGCCAAAATTTGATCACTGTCGTGGGCGATCAAAAATAAAACCTAACACAAACTATATAGATAGGGTGAATCAGGGTCGAATCTACAGAGATCATATTAATTATGTTTAAATTATAAATTAAAAGTGATTAACATTAATAAAAGTGATTAACATTAATAAAAGTTGATTAATTAAAAAAACTATTTAAATTAATTGAGAAAATAAATTACATAGCAAATTAGTTAAAGAGGAGTTGTAGGTATGGAGATGGATTCTCAGGATCTTAATTGATTACTTATTTGATAGTTGGTATTCTTTTTAATATGCTTTAACTGATATCTAATCAATAAAGATATAACATATCTTAGAGAGCATGGCTTGTACCCTTAGATCACAGTCCATCCCTTAAAGTTATAGGCTAGTCTAAATTGATTTAGATATAAAAAAAAAGAATTAACCTAAATATAATTTATCCCAAGAGCTTGAACCGTACCCTAGATCACGGCTCATCCTAAGGATAATAAACTATTCTATATTAATTATAAGAAAATAAAGATATAAAAATATTTAAACTAAAAATAATCTTTATTGCAAACTAAAAAAAATATAAAAGATGAGAAATAGAAAACACCATCAGAATAAGATCACAATGATCTCTTGAGAAAGAGAGGATTAGCCAGACATCGAGGAGCTTCTCACTGAAATCTTCATCTAGGAGCTTTGCTAAAGAATCGGGCCGTAGCAGGTGACAGAAATTCAAAATAGGAGAGAAGTTTTGGTAGAGATACAGGCTTTGGTGCTGGTTTGAAGAAAGAAGAAGAGAAAAGGTTGAAGAAAGAAGAGCTTGAGAGAGAGAATTAGGGAGAGAGAGCTTGCTGATTGTTTAGGTGAGGAAAGAGAGGCTTTGAAGAGCTTTAGAGGGGTTTAGCAGGGCTTCCCCTAAGAAGAGGCTTCCCCTAAGGAGAGGCATCTCTGGGCTTGTAGAAGCTTTAGGGAGGTTTTTATAGAGAGAAAAAGAGAGAAATTAGGTTAAAATCAAAGAAAAACTAAAGAACTCAAGTTTATATCGGATTCTGCTCCTTGGAATAATTTTTTGCCGTCAGATCGGGTCTCAATGGTTCAGATTTAACCAAAATTGGCCTATTATAGCTTAAATAAGGTCCCAATTAAATTTCAGCCATTCGATCAGTCTATTGGATGAATTTGGACTGTTGGATGGTGTTGGATCTTCCTTAATCAAGTTGGGGATGAATTTTGGCCGTTGGATCTTGATCGGCTCGCTTCCTGACTGTTGGATCGCGCAAATCAGCTGGATACTGTTCGAATCAAAGCAGGAATTGACGTGGACCGTTGGATCTCCACCGGACCAAATACAGACCATCCAATCTTACCTGGCACTATAGCTGTGGACCATGCGAATCGGGTACATTGAATGCCTCCGCCAATCGTCGTATGCTATTCTTGAGGAAATTACTGTTCTGCCCCTATGAGCTACGATGGATTTTCAATGAACCCCTTAAGGGTCTATGTTTGCCATGTGGCACTCCCTGATTCGCCATGCTCCCTGAGCTGGCCGGTCTGTGACAGAAATCGTGGACCGACTGATCGATCTACCGTGCATTGGATTTTTTTTTTTATTTAAAACTTCTAGGCTTCATAACTTTTTCATTTTAGCTCTGATTTAAGAAAAATTTATTTCATTGTGATCCATAAATCAAGCTCTTTTTATCCATTATCTTTTTTATAAAAAATAAAATAAAATATTTAATTCTTAAGAAATAAGGATAAATTAATTAGTAAATTAATAATTTTATAAATATATTTTATGTGTTTATTAGCTATAATGCATGAAATAATGGAAGATCCTAGGTCTTTATATTTTATTGGTATATAATTTGATAGATAAGAATTCACACTTATTGTCTGGAAGGCTCTTTTAGGTACATTGGTGGTCTTCATAAATCCTTACAAAATTTAGCATTGATTGAAACTTGTTGGATCATATCTAATAAGGAAATATTTACTTTAACTTGCTTAAAGACCCCAAGATTTTGTCTAATTGGGCTGAGTTTTAGTTGGACTTAAGTTTGTTGAAAAAGGGTGCTACAACCTTGGGTATTGGTTCAACTAATTCTGGTGAGGATTCTATTTATGAATCAGGTTCTATTTTTCTAGGTTCTTCAGACTGGCTCTAGTCAGATATTAGTTTAGGTAGTGATACTTCTATTTCTTTCTCTAATTCAGGTGTGTCCACTAAGTTCTCTATTTATCTCCTAGATCTTAATGTGTGAATAGCATTCAATTAGTTGATCTAGGGTCCTTGTTATGGTCTTTGATTGTTTTGGATCCTGGGGTTAGCTACAGGTTGACTTGATAATTTATTCTTTTCTCTTTCACTAAAAGCTATGGCTAACTAACCCAACTATATTTTTAGACAAGCAATGGCTTGGGAGTTTGAATTTATAAGTTGATTCATATTTTGCATGAAATTATTAAGGGTAGTTGAATTATCAAAACTTAATTTTATTAAAATTTCTAGGCTTTTTTCTAGAGAGTCTAATTTTTTTTCATTATTGTTAAAGCCTGGTGAGTTGTTTAGCATAGGGTTAGGCCTTGAATTTGACTAATTGAAGCTAGGACTATCTACAGTCAGACTTTGTGACCATGAAAAATTGGGATGGTTTCTCCATCTTGGGTTATAAGTGGATGCATAGGGATTATTATTTGGCCTTTGATATGCTGTATTTATTTGTGCATAATCATTATCAGTCTGATTCATCAGAAGAGAATATTCCTCTATGATATGGTCTGGTGCACTGCAGCCATTGCACATGGATGCAGACACTTGGTTTACATTGGCTAATCTATGTAATTCTAAGATCTCAAATTTTCATTGTAACGTAGTAATTTTGGCTTCTAAAGCTTGGGTTATTGGAACTTGGTGTATACAACTTCTTGCTGGCATAGGTTCCCCAGTTACCTCCCACTGTAGACTCTTTTTTGCTAGATCCTCTAAAAATTATCCGACCTCATTAGCTTTCTTATACATGAATTGGCCCTGGCACATCAACTCTAGCATAGTTCTAGAACTTGATTCTAAACCTTCATTAATGATTTGGCACCATCTCCAAATTTCTATTCCGTGATGTGGGCATTGGCTCAAGAGGTTCTTGAAATGGTCTAGACATTTTCAAAATGACTTATCCTCTAATTGGAAGAACTAGTTAATTTCGTTCCTTAATTTTGCTATTTTATTATGAGGAAAGAATTTTCTTAAGAATACCTTTACAAAGCCTTCTCAATTCAAGATTGATTGGTTAGACAAGCTATATAGTCATTTCTTGGCATTATCCTTGAAAGCAAAATTAATCAGTCTTAGTTTAATGGCATCCTCTGAGAGCTAGTGTATTCTCATGGTGTCATAAACTTCCTCAAATTCTCTAATAAAAATATATCCATCTTCAACTCTAGTAAATTTGAGGAGCATATTAATGATTTGAAGTTTTAGCTCGAAGGTGGTAGCTATAATCTGGGGTAGTGGAATACAAGATGGATGGGTTGAGCCCACTGGGTAGCAAAGGTCCATTAGCACCTGAGCTTCATGATTGATTTCATCCATAGTGGATTTGTTGGCTACTTGGTCAAGGGTTGGTTTTTTCTCAATTCTCACTAACCATCCGGATTCCCTTTTCTAAGAAGAAAGTGGATAGTTTGCTATGTTCTCAATATTTTTGATATATTTTTTTTCTTTTTTTATATATATAAGAGAAGAAGAGAAAGGACAAAGAGCAAGAATTCTAAAGATAAGAGCTCTAAAGGGTCCTAAATCTAGAGATGATAGAGGAGTGTTTTAATTAGGATTGAATTGTAATGACAAACAAGTTAGCTCAAAATGGACCCTCTATCCTAAGGTTAACCTAGATCTAGATAGCTCCTAACTGTTCCAAGACTGCCTTCGAGCACTCCAAACCTAAAATTGGCTAACTAACTCAGTCAAGTAAGTATAGGATGTGGGAGGTTTTCTACTTGTTGCTTTTCTTAGACATCAATCAAGTTGGCCAGGTCAGGCAACAAAATCAATTGAAAACCACCTTCTTTAAACCTTTTGCCTTAGACACTTAGTAATTAACCAATCTGAATCCAATCCAACTTTAGAGCTTTTTTATCCAATTAAGCTCAAATATCCTATGGCCAATGTCTAATTAATTTTTAAATTAAAGGCTTAGGCCAATGCAATATGAAGGATGGTGGTTTGTGGGCTAAGAAAGAATGATCAAATCCCCACCTTATCTTAGTTAATGGGTTATGTCCTTAAAATTAATTATGTAGATGTAATGTTAAGAAACAGGGTATCCAATCAAGTTAAAAAAAATTATTTTATATTTTTAGTTAGGCTAAATTAATTAAGTGTTATGAAATATCAATGATTTTTTTGGGTTTATAATTTTATCTTTTTATAGATACTTTTAGTTTTTTTTATTCTTTTGGTTTTGCAAAAGAAAGTAAATTCAAGTGATTAAGTCTTAAAAAATAATAAATTACTAGGCTATAAAAAGTAGTAAATTAATATTAAAACATAAAAAGCAAGAAATCTATTATGAAAGATAGTAACAACTAAATAAAATTAATATGCAATAAAATTTTTTCTTTTAATTAATTAATTAGAAAGAGAAAGAAAATTGTTTGATTAGCTTTTAAATTTTAAAATAGTAGAAAATTAAAAAGCAATAGAAAAGTAAAAATAATTTTTAATAAAGTAATCAAGAAGAGAAAATTATCTTGGATTTTAGTTTCATCTTTTAGTATTTAAGTTTATAATTGATCATGCAATCTTTTCATCAATAACATGCAATCTCATATTTATTTTCTTAACCTAATTCTAACATAATATATTCTACTGAGTATGGATCATATCTAAGACGATAATGTCCCATCTCACATACATATATTATTTAGATGTATAATCAAAAAATATAAAATAGTAATTTAATAAATCTTATAATTTATTTTAACTTGAGCACAAGCCATATCTTTCTGCGATCATGATCTATCTCTTTAGTTATAAATTATAAGAAATTCAACATTAAAGCATAATTTATCTTTCTTTACTCATCCGTCTAATCCAGTATCAAGCATGCTGTCATTCATTGGATGGTGCAAAAGTGCCTCAGCCTCCTTGTGAACTATGTGAAAGCCCGGTTCATGCCATAGTAACTTGCTCCTATAAACTGCAATGAATTTGATGTCCGTGTGATGTCAACTGGGCCGGGTTTGCATGCTGCTAGTTTGCGGGCTACGATCGGTCTGGGCTAGCCAATTTTTCTGAGCCGGTTCGGATCGAACCGATTGATTTTGACTTTCTTTTTTTAAAAAAAATTAAACTTTCAGCTTTCATTTTTTGTTCATTTTAGCTCTGATTTTCATCAAATTTGATTCATTAAAATCCATAAATCAAGCTCTTTGCATTGATGAACTTCTTTCCTACAAAATATTAATAAAAGTATTAATTGTTAAAATAAGTATCAATTAATATATAATTTAATGCTTTTTATTATATATTTATGATAATTATCATACTTTTCAACTTGAGTTTTACTTATCGTCGAGTAAAAAAAAAAATAGAAGTATGTACCGACTCATTAAGATGTGAAAGTTTTTTTAGATCACGTTAAAGTCAGTTGATATCTAGTTAAAAAATTAAGAAATACGTCATAGAATTATTAATTCCATCCTAAATAATGGTTAAGTGAAGAACATAAAATTTTAGAGATTTTTCTTGACCAATTTCCTACTTTTATTATGTAAATTCTCTATCTTTAGTATAGGCTAGAGTATGGATTTTTTTTTTGCCTTACAGCTAGTGCAATGTTTTAACCCCTTAAGCTTTTTATCTGATCCTTATAGTGAGCTTTGGACCAATGACTTCCAAACTAGTAGAATTTAGGATATTAGATATAAAATATCCTTCAGATTTACTGACTTAAGTTAAATAGGCTACATGTTAAAACTAGCAGTATAACAAGCTTCTTCACATTGTCCACTTCTTGATGTGAATAACATTGCTTACATAGGCAATAGGACCTAGTTACTCGGTAAGAGATCAATGTTTAGAACTTACTCTTTATTTATTATTATTATTTTTAATTTACACATATTTTTAAAAATTTTCACTCATACTCATACAAAGTAATTTTTTTTATTAAATATAGCCTGGAAGAAAGTTTTAGAATCACTCAGAAATTTATTCTATTCTAGACCTAACTATTTATTGGGTTTTCTTAATAATTAGATCCTTAGTATTTCAAAAATTTTCTAGATCATTAATCAATCATCAATTAAAATGCTTGATTAATTTTAAATTAGGATAAAATTAGGTACATAAGACTAATTATTATAATATTTGAGAACTTAATTATTTTATTTATCTTTTTTCCTAACTTAATTTTTATTGTCCTCAATAGAGGAAAGAAATAGAGTATGATAAATGACAAGAAAAATAAAAAGAAAATAGTGCACCTGGCTTAATTTGTTTTTGGATTCGGCTTGGGCTTTATTTGTTCTTCATTCAATATGAGTCTATAATTCACCCCCCAGTTTAAACCTAAAAGAAAGGTGAGCTAAAAATAAAAAAAAAATTTAAATACAAAAGCTGGGTTGCCTTTCAATAAGTGCTAAGTTTAATGTCTTTATTCAGACCCTATGAAGGAGTCTTACTCTGGATCATATAAAATCATGGCATCCCCTACGTCCTCAGTTGCTAGTTCTAAGAATGGTGTCGGGCATTGTTCATTTACCTTAAAAGTGGCACCATTACTTGAGTTTTCAATTTTAATAGCCCCATGTGAGAAGACTTCATTGATAATATACGGTCCAGTCCATCAAGATCTTAATTTACCTAAAAATAGGTGTAGCCTAAAATTATATAGAAGAACTTTTTATCCAGGTGTAAAAGATTTTCTATTAATTGCTTGATCGTGAAAAACTTTAATTTTTTCTACATAAATTTTTGCATTTTTAGAGGCTTCATTCCTTATTTCCTCAAGTTCATTGATCTGTAATTCTTTTCTGATCTCCGGCTGGATCCAAGTCTATGTTAAATTATTTAATAGCCCACATTGCCCCTATGTTTAAATTCTACAAGCAAGTGACATGCCTTACCAAAAACAAGCCTATAAGAAGATATCCCTATGTTAGTCTTAAAAGCTGTGCGATATGCCCATAGTACATCTATTAATTTCAAAGACCAATCTTTTCTATATACGTTTACTGTCTTTTCTAAGATTAGCTTGATTTGGTGATTAGACACTTCAACTTATCTACTCATTTGTGGGTGATAGGATGTGGCTAACTTATAAGTAATATTATACTTCTTCATCAATTATGCAAAAGATCAGTTCTAAAAGTATGTTCTGCGACCACTGATGATAGCTCTAGGGGTACCAAATCAAGATAAGATATTTTCTTTAAAAATTTTTATAACAATCATACTATTATTGGTTTTGCATGGTATTGCCTCTATCTACTTAGATACATAATCTACAGCTACTAAGATGTATTCATTCTTAAAAAATTTTTGGAAATGATCCCATGAAGTCTATTCTCCAAATATCAAAGATTTCTACAACTAAACTGAGATTTATAGGTGTCATATTTTTCTTCGTAATTCATCTTATTTATTGACACCTAACATAGTTTTTGCATTATATGTGGGCATCTTTAAATAGGTTAGGCCAACAGAATTCACATTGGAGCACTTTTGTCGTTGTCTTATTGGCACTGAAATGACCACCACAAGCTTGATCATGGCAAAAGGACAAAATTCTCCTAACTTCTTCATCTATGATGCATCTTCTTATAATTTGATCAGAACATTGTTTAAATAAATATGGATCATCCCAAATAAAATATTTCACTTGGGAGAAAATTTTGATTTTGTCCTAAGCCATCCAATGCATGAAAATCTTATCGATAGCCAAATAATTCAGTATATCAGCATACCATGGCTCTAGTACCGATATAAGTTGCTCGTCAGGAAAGGACTCATTAATAGGTAGTTTCTCAGTTGGTGCGATTGCTAATCGAGATAGGTAATCTGCCACTATATTTTTTTTACCTTTTCTATCTTTGATCTCTAGGTTAAATTCTTGCAAAAGCAAGATCCATCGAATTAAGCATGTCTTATATAGCATCCTTTTTTGAAAGAAGGTGTCTAATGATGGAATGATCTATATAGATAATCATGTGAGAACCCACTAAGTAGAACCTAAATTTCTCTAAAGCAAAAATCACAGCCAAAAATTCCTTCTCAGTAGTTGAATAATTGAGTTGTGCATCATTTAAGGTTCTACTAGCATAATAAATCACTTGTGGTAGCTTATCGATCCTTTGACCTAGGACAGCTCCTATGGCTTGATCAGATGCATCGCACATAAGCTCAAAAGGTTGAGTTCATATAGATGGGTGAATAATTGGGACCGAAGTTAATTCCTTCTTTAAATGTTCAAAAGACTTGAGACATTAAGATGTGAAGTCAAACTTGACTTCCTTAGCCAATAGGTTAGTCAATGGTTAAGCCACTTAACTAAAATTCTTAATAAATCTCCTTTAAAAACTAGCATGTCCAAGGAAAGAGCAATTTTTTTTTTACTGATTTAAGTGGTGGAAGATTTGCAGTTAAGTCTACCTTGGCTTTGTCTACCTCGATGCCCCTCTTTGAGATTACATGGCTAAGGACAATGCCTTCTTTGACCATAAATTGGCATTTTCATAATTTAGTACTAGATGCTTCTCCTTACATCTTTTAAAAACTAATCTAAGATGATGTAGACATTCAGAGAAGATAGATCCAAAGATGAAAAAATCGTCCATGAAGATTTCTAACAACCATTCTACCATATCTGAGAAAATACTAATCATATACCTTTAGAATGTAGATGGACCATTACATAATCCAAAAGGCATGCATCTACAGGCGAAGGTTCTAACTGGACAGGTAAATATTGTCTTCTCTTGATCTTCAGGAGCTATAGGTATTTGATTGTAACTAGAGTATCCATCTAAAAAATAATAAAAATCATGTCCTGCTAATCATTCTAACATTTGATCTATAAAGGACAATAAAAAATGGTTCTTTCGAGTGGTCGCATTTAATTTTCTGTAATCGATGTAGACCCTCCATGCAGTTTGAATTCCAGTTGGTACCAGCTTATTATTATCATTTTGTACTACAGTAACTCCTGAATTCTTAGGTGCTACTTGAACTGGGCTCATCCAAGAACTATCTAAAATTGGATATATTATTTCATTGTCAAGAAGTTTTATTATTTCTTTTTTCACAACTTCTTTCATGGCTGGGTTGAGTAAATTTTGGGGGTCTCTTTTTGGCTTAGCTTCTTCTAATAGGTGAATTCTATGTTGAACAATCAAGGGCCTAATTCGCTTTAAATCTGCTATGGTCCACCCTAATGCTTCTTTATTTTCTCTAAGGATGGTTAACAATTCTCCCTCTTGCATGGGGTCTAGATTTACTGAAATGATTACTGGTAAGGTTTTCGATGGACGTAGATTGGCATATTTTAGGTGCTTAGGGAGTGATTTTAGTTCTAACTTAGGTGCTTCCTCTACAGATAGTTTGGATAATGGTTCGACCATTATCTCAAATGGTTCAATTGAAAGCTCCCATCTTGACTCCATCTTACAATCACCAATTGATGAGACCTCAATGACCTCTTCACCTTCTTGGTTCATTAAAAATTCATAATCGAACTCTTCATTGCTTAGGTCAATGGGCTCATATATATTCTCTTGAATCCAGTTCACGTCGCTTGTTTGCTTAGTTTTAGTTAGATGAAAAATATTCAACTCTATAGACATGTTGCCAAAGATGAGTTTTATCAGTTCATTTTGGCAATTAATTTGTACATTAGCTGTGGGCACAAATGGTCTACCTAATATAACTGGGATGTGACCCTTCAGATTTGCGATAGGTTCAGTTTCTAGGATGATGAAGTCTACAGGATAGATAAAATCACTAACCTTAATCAACACATCCTCTACTACTCCCTTTGGAACTTTTAAGGACCAATCTACTAATTATAAAGTCATTTCAATGGGCTTTAGTTCCCCTAACCCAAATTGCTTATATACTAAATATTGTAAAATATTAACACTTGTCCCTAAATCTAAAAGAGCCTTATCAATGTGGATTTCTCCTATAGTGCATGAAATAGTGGGAGATCCCTGGTTTTTGTATTTTACTGACATATGATTTGATAGATAAGAACTCACACTTACTGTCAGGAAGGCTCTTTTAGGTATATTGGTGGTCTTCTTTTTGGTACATAAATTCTTAAGAAATTTAGTATAGATTAGGACTTAGTGGATCATATCTAATAAGGGAATATTTACTTTAACATGCTTAAAGACCTCCAAGGATTTGTCTAATTAGGTTGAGTTTTGGTTTAACTTAAGTCTATTGCGAAAGGATGCTACAATCTTAGGTATTAGTACAACTAATTCTAATGAGGGTTCTGCTGATGAATCAAGTTCTATTTCTTTAGGTTCTTCAGACTGGCTCTAGTCAGATACTGGTTTAGATGGTGATTCTTCTATTTTTTTCTCTAATTCAGGTGTGCCCACTAAGTTATTTAATTATCTCTCAGATCTTAATGTGTGAATAGCATTCAATTGGTTGATCTGGGGTCCTTATTGTGGTCTTTGGTTGTTTTAGATCCTGGTGTTAGCCTTGGGTTGGCTTGGTAATTTATCTTTTGCTCTTTCACTAAGAGTCGTGGCTAACTGAACCAACTACATTTCTAGATGAGCAATGGCTTAGAAGTTTGAATTTATAAGTTGGTTCACGTTTTGCATGAAATTATTAAGGATAGTTGAATTATCAGAAGTTGATTTTATCAAAATTTCTAGACTTTTTTCTAGAGAGTCTAATATCTTTTCATTATTATTAAAGCTAGGTGAGTTGTTTAGCATAGAGTTAGGCCTTGGATTTGATTAATTGAAGCTAGAACTGTGACCATAAAAAATTGGGATGGTTTCTCCATCCTGGGTTATAAGTGGATGCAAAGGGGTTATTATTTGGCCTTTGGTATGCTGTATTCACTTATGCATAATCATTATCAGTCTGCCTCATCAAGAGAGGACATTCCTCTATGACATGGTTTGGTGCACTATAGTCGTTGCACATGGATATAGAAATTTGGTTTACATTGGTTGATCTCTATAATTTTAAGGCCTCAAATTTTCGTTGTAATACAATAATTTTGGCTTCTAAAGCTAGGATTGTTGGAACTTGATGTATACTACTTCTTGTTGGTGTAAGTTCCTTACTTACCTCCCACTGTAGACTCTTTTTTACTAGATCCTCTAAAAATTATCAGGCCTTATTAGCATTCTTATACATGAATTGACCCTAGCACATCAACTCTAGTATAGTTCTAGAACTTGGTTCTAAACCTTCATAAATGATTTGCCACAATCTCCAAATTTCTATTTCATGATATGGGCATTGGCTCAAGAGGTTCATGAAATAGTCTAGACATTTCTAGAATGACTCATCCTCTAATTGGAAGAACTAGTTAATTTCGTTTCTTAATTTTGCTGTTTTATGATGAGAAAAGAATTTTTTAAGAACATCTTTACAAAGCCTTCCCAAGTCAAGATTGATTGATTAGGCAAGCTATATAGCCATTTCATGGCATTATCCTTGAGGGCAAAATTAATCAGTCTCAGTTTAATGGCATCCTCTAAGAGCTAGTGTATTCTCATGGTATCACAAACTTTCTCAAATTCTCTAATAAAAATATATGAATCTTCAACTCCAATGAATTTGGGGAGCATATTAATGATTTAAGATTTTAGCTCGAATTTGGTAGTTGTAGTTTGGGGTAGTCGAATACAAGATGGTTGGGTTGAGCCCATTGGGTAGCAAAGATCCATTCGAACCTGAGGTTCACGATTGATTTCATCTATAGTGGATTTATTGGCTATTTGGTCAAGGGTAGGTTTTTCTTCAATTCTCACCAACCATCCAGATTTTCTTTTCTAAGAAGAAAGTGGATAGTTTGCTATTTTCTCAATGGTTTTCATATAAATTTTCTTCTTTTTTTTATATATAAGAGAAGAAGAGAAAGGACAAAGAGCAAGAATTCTAAAGATAAGAGCTCTAAAGGGTTCTAAATCTAGATATGATAGAGGAGAGTGTTTCAATTAGGATTGAATTATAATGGCAAACAAGTTAGCTCAAAAAAAATTCTCTATCCTAGGATTATTTGGATCTAGACAGTTTCTAACTATTCCAAGACTGTCTTTGAGCACTCCAAATCCAAAATTGGCTAACTGACTCGGTCAGGTAAGTATAAGATATGGGAGGTTCTCTACTTATTACTTTTTTGAGACACTAACTGAGTTGGCCAGGTCAGATAACATAACCAATTGAAAATCATCTTCTTTAAACTACTTGCTTTAGACACTGAGTAATTAACCTATCCAAATCCAGTCCAACTCTAGGGCTTTCTTATCCTAATGAGCTCGAATATCCTAGGGCCAAAATCTAATTAATTTTAAATTAAAAGCTTAGGTCAATGCAATATGAACGATGGTGATTTGTAGGCTAAGGAAGGATGATCAAATTCCCATCTTATCTTAGTTAATGGGTTGTGCCCTTAAAATTAATTATAGAGATGCAATGCAAAGAAACAGGATGTCCAATCAAGTTAAAAAAAAATATTTTATATTTTTTATTATGCTAAATTAATTATGTATTATGAAATATGGATGATTTTTTTAGATTTATAATTTTATCATTTTATGGAGATTTTTAGTTTTTTTTTATTCTTTTGGTTTTGCAAAAGAAAGTAAATTCAAATGATTAAGTCTTAAAAAATGATAAATTACTAGGCTATAAAATCAGTAAATTAATATTAAAACATAAAGACCAAGAAATCAGTTATGAGAGGCAATAACAACTAAATAAAATTAATGAAAAATATTTTTTTTAAATTAATTTATTTTTTCTCAAATCAATCATGCCAAGATCCTTGGCAATGGCGCCAAAATTTGAAGCTTGTCGTTATAGCTCTTATCATCTCAGAAAATTGAGGATCTAGGATAGTTAATTAGAAAGAGTAAGAAAATTGTTTGATTGGTTTTTAAATTTTAAAGCCATAGAAAATTAAAAAGTAATAGAAAAGTAAAAGTACTTTTTAATAAAATAATTAAGAAGAAAAAATTATCTCAGATTTCAGTTCTATCTTTCAGTATTCAAGTCTATAATTGATCATGCAATCTTTTCATCAATAATATGCAATCTTATATTTGTTTTCTTGACCTAATTCTAACATAACCTATTCTACTGGGTATGGATCATATCTAATACGATCATGACTCATCTTACAGAGATAGATTATTTAGATGTATAATCAAAGAATATAAAATAGTTATTTAATAAATTTTATAATTTATTCTAACTTGAGCACAGATCGTATCTTTCTATTATCATGATCTATCTTTTTAGTTGTAAATTGTAAGAACTTCAACATTAAAGAAGAAATAAGAAAAATATATTGATGATAAATAATCAAACTTTATTGCTCAATAAAAAGATAAACAAAATTTAAATTATAAACTCTCATACTGAAGACTTTTCTTACTTTCTGGAGATACAAGACCTTTAGCCTAACATATGGTTGAATTCTTCCACTGACGACATCTTCAAGCTCCTTGGGTGGAAGAAAAGAAAAGAAGAAAGAAGAAAAGAAGAGAAAAGAGGAGAGAAGTCTGCAAGTTGCTATTGCTTAGAGGACCTTCTCAAGTCCTATAGCTAGGGAGGTTTAAATAGAGCAAAAACAAGAGTTAAAAAGTCCTTTTCAAAGTCTGTTTTTGAGTTTGGATCAAATCCCTCCTACTGTTAAATCTCTAGCCATCAGATTTTCATCAAACGCCACAAAACCCTGCTGTTCCATCGCCTGATAAAAGTCTGAATCGTCGGATCATCTCATGGAGTGCACTCAACCGTCAGATCACGTTCAAGGATGGGAAGTCCTAATCAATCTAGGAACTCGCCCCTACCATTGGATCTCCTCCAGAATGGATTTCGGCCATTGGATCGCGTGTGGAAGGCCTGAGGGAGTTTGAAATCAGCTGACTTCTCTCTCGTCCGTTAGATGGCGACCAACAGCACTAAGATCCGTCTAATCACAATTCAAGAGGTGGGCCACCACCAATTTACATGGGAGGGAGTGTTGTCGACCGTCCGATCCAGTATCAGGTGCGCTATCGTTCATCGGGTGGTGCAAAAGCACCTCAGCCTCCTTGTGAACCATGTGAAAGCCCTGTTCATGCCACTGCAACCAACTCCTATAAACCACAATGAATCTGACGTCCGTGTGATGTCAGCTGGGCTAGCTTTGCATGCTGCTGGTTTGCGAGCTACGATCTAGGCTAGCCGGTTCTTTCGAGCTGGTTCGGACCGAACTAATGGACTTTGACTTTATTTTTTTTTAATTTAAACTTCCAGCTTCAATTTCTTTTTCATTTTAGCTTTGATTTTCATCAAATTTGATTCGTTAAAACCCATAAATCAAGCTATTTGCATTGGTGAGCTCTTTTTCTACAAAACATCAATAAAAATATTAATTTCTAAAATAAATATTAATTAATATATGATTTAATATTTTTTATTTATATATTTATGATAATTATCAGAAAGCTCTGATGAGCAAGAAAATTTAGATCACCTATGCTCCGAACTCAACTTCACCAAAGAAGTGCGAGAAAGAGCACGTGTTAGGATGGCTTCCTATCAGCAAAGGTTTGCATGGTATTACAACTCTCGGGTAAGAGTAAAGTCCTTCAGGGTTGGTAACCTAATTCTCTGATGATTTGTGGTTTTTAACCCTATCGAGCAAGGCAAGCTAGCACCTATATGGGAGGAACCACATAGGATTTCTGATATGGTTTGTTCTAGTTCTTATTGGATTGAAGATTTGGAAGAAGCTGCCATACCTAGAACTTGAAACTCGAAAAATCTGAGAATATATTACCAATGAAGCCCTCATCAAGATTAAACTCTTCTGGCTTAAGTTGTGAATGTTTTTGTAGTACTTTGTTAATTATAAGTTTTCACTTCTGTTAATGAATGGAATAAGTTTCCTTTCCAAAATTTAGCTGGTCGCTAATTTTATCTTTATATTACTTGGAAGAAAAAGAAAACTATCTACAATGGTGGAGTTGGGTGTGCAGTTGCCATCCCCGCCGACATCCCCTAGTTCTCCTTGGTGGTCTCTTTCATCCCCTGGGACTTTCTGGTGAACCAAGCATCCAAGCTAAAGCTTGTGGGTCTTTACCCATCGAATCTTTGGTAGCAGGCTGATCTCCAAGAAGATCAGCAAAGGCCTATTGGTTTTTACCCATCGACTCTTTGGTAGTAGGCTAATCCCCAGGAAGATGATCGAAAGCCTGTGGATTTTAACCTACTGGCTCTTCGATAGCAAGCCGATCCTTAGAAAGCTCATCAACATCCATCATTGTGTCAAGCAAAGTCCTTGCCATATGAAAATATATGTTTGAGGGCACTTCGAAGACGTCCTGGATCAATTCCTCTCCATTGATATCCATGAGCATTAGAAACTCCACGTCGATGCTTGGGAACAACTCCATTTTTTCTTTGCACCTGTTGAAGCCTAACTCATAAGCCTAGAAGAAGACGGCTGTGTTCTCCCCAACAACCCAAATTCTGGTCGTAGCCTTATGGTGTCTCATGGTCTTATCTTCTTCCTTGAAGTATACTATTTTGCCACAAAAGCCACCCATTTTCCACAACGGCTGTACATGCAAGAAAGTCAAAAATGAAGATGAAATTAAAAAAAATAGGAGAAATCGAAGATCACTGTAGAATCCCAAGGTTCCATTCATTAAATAATAGAGTTTTTTTACAGCAATCAAAACAAAATAGAAGAAAAATGGAAATACATAAGTTATCAGGCAATAGCTAGGACTTTCTTGCAAGGGGCCTCCTCGACTAGCTCCTCCTCGAAGTCATCATCGATCGTAGAAGCCCATGTTAATGTCATTGGTGTGGCTTCAGATGGAGCAGGAGCAGGAGCCTGGTAGCTGGGATCGACTCTGGGACATCAGCTATCAGAGGGGCCTCAGCATTAGACCATGCAGGAGTAGCATCTTCGATAACTGTGGGTACTTTGGCAGCATCGACCTTGAATGGAGTGGTTGTGTCTACAGCCATAGCTTCTCTCCCACCATCACCGCTCATGCCTCTCTCTAGCATGCTGGGAACAACCTGACTGAAGTCCTCTCCAAGGTTGAACTCCTTCACTAGATCAAAGCACTCCTTAAAGCCAAGGTAGTAGGCAGACATGGCACCATCAACAACTTCATAAGTGAAATCCTCCAAAGCCTTGTATGCCGCAAGAGCCTCTTCACTAGCATGCCTCACATGCTTTTCGGCTACCACCGAAGTTGCATTTGCCTCCTCCTTTTGCTGTTGGAGCCATGTCCCTCTTCCTCACTTACTTCTCCTCCTTAAGCTCTAGCTTCAAAAGCTTTATTTTCCTATTGGCCTCCTTAAGATCGGCCTCCATCCAACCTCAGTCTTCCTCCACCTTCTTCAAGATGGCTTTGGCATGAGAGGTGGCTACTTTGGACCTTGAGGCTATGGCTTTGGCCTCCTTGATAGCCACTTCAGTGAGCTTCTAATCTTCCTCCTCCTTCCACAGTCTATCTTCTAAGGACTCATTGATGTGGTTGAAATCAGCCAAGGCATCCTTGATGTAAAGCATATTATGCACCATCTGCAAGAGTAATTGGAACTTTAAAAAAGGAAAGGATGGGGGAGCACTAAAGGCAAAACAAGAAAGAAGATTGTACAGCACTGACCTCCATGATGCATATTGAGTTCGCATGGAGGATGCCCCCGATCGGGATACTCCTCTATAAGGCCCAATCCATCGGGAGGGCAATAAGTTCTTCCAGCTCTTCAACCAGCTGACCGTCTCTTAGCATCGATGCATCCCTGTATATGGTCTTCATGTCATGCCCCTGACCCGAGATCGCGAGCCAGGGGTCATGGCAACCACCGCATACTTACAAAGAACTCTCTCCACAAGCATGCAAGACATCTTATCACGATATCATATAGCAACAATAGAATAAAACTTATTTAATGTTCAACTTTATTTTAAATAACTAAATCAATTATTTTATGGAATAAAATTCTATAGTTTTGTATCAAAGTTTTATAAATTCTAATCTAAAATAAAATATCAAAGTCCATCTCTAATTTGCTCTCCCATATTGAATCCCCAAGTCAAGCTTGTCCTTTGAATCTATGAAAATAGTAAAATATTAAGTAATGAGCTAGATAACCCAGTAAGCAATGTCCACTTTAGCAAGATAAATTCAGCAATATTATTATATTGAAAATAATCATGCAACATGCATTAATTCAAACCTACAACATTAACCAAAATAAAATTCATATGAATTCAGTTCTTTCAAATTCATTTTTATTCATAAATTATTTTTTTTTTAAAATATCATATTCATCTCGATAGCCATGAATCAAATCAAGTACCCATGCATAACCCCCACTAGTAGGATATCAAATCACCAGCATTTAACTATCCCATTAGTAGGGTATCAAAATACCAGTGTACAATCCCCATTAGTGGGGTATCAGAGTACTAGTGTTTAATCGCCCCACTAGCAGGGTATCAAAGTACCAGTACATATCCTCCACTGGCAAGATATCGAAGTACTAGTATTTAATCATCCCACTAGCAGGATATCAAAGTACTAGTGCATAATCTTCACTGGTAGGGTATCGTAGTACTAGTGTATAATTCCCATTGATAGGATATCAGGTACTAGCATTTAACCATCCTACTGGTAGGATATCAAAATACCAGCATTTAACCCCCACTGGTAGGATTCGATGATAGATAGTCAGACTGTGAGTCAAAATTCATCACAAATTAAAAATTTTTTTTCATATTTAAATTTGAAAAGTCATAAACCAGATGACATCGAAATCAATCAGACAATTCATATCAAATTCAATATGTTCAATCATAAATCATTTAATATTTTAAAAGAGTATAAATTCAATAATTCAAGGTATAATGCATCAGATTCATAAATCATACATAATTCAATACATAAAATATTTTTATAATTTATCAATAAATCTCGAAAAAAGTAAAGCATTACTTCTACAAAATATTGAACGGACATATTCGATCAATCCAGAAAGCATCCTTCAAAATCTATTATTCAAAATATATTCTTCTATTAGTCTTAAGAGTTATAACTTGTAGGATCGATTTTCTTGAGTGTAGAAGACCTGAAACTAGCAACCAAAAACTTTCAACCAGAAGGAGATGACAGCACTGATGAATAGACACCAAGAGATGAATGGCTAATAGAGAGAGAAGAGAAGAGAGTAGGATTTCAGGGAGAAAAGAAATTTCTATTCCTCTTTTACAAAAATATTACATATACAAAGTATATATTTGCCCCTGAGTCAACAAGACTCAGCTCCAAAAAACTCTCCTAGACAAATTCATACATGAAAGCACTCACCTAAGGCCATGTACACCCATATCTTGCATGCTCTCATCCCTAGAACTAAAGATCTAGCCCTATACATAAATTAGCCACCTTAAGACCTCTCAAATCGGGCCTTAAGACCTATTGAATTAAACCCAATCCAAGACCAAATAGAAAATCTTGTGCTCATTTATCCATCTATCCGAGTTGGCTCGATGAAGACTCGAGCTAGCTCGATCGCCTGTCAAGCCATAGAATCCTGAAACATGTTCTCTATTTGTCTGAGAGAGCTAGCTCAATTTTGACCTAAACTGGCTCGAGAATCGCCTGTCAAGCCATAGAATTCTGAAACATGTTCTCTATTTGTCTGAGAGAGCTAACTCAATTTTGGCCTGAGCCGACTCGATTTTAGCTCGAGTTAGCTCAACCCATATCTGAGCTAGCTTGATAGTGTGTCCGTCCTCCATCTCGACTGATACAACTTCAGTCGATCCTAGCCTTTAGGAGCCGTCATCCTTGCTCTTTCAATCTCCACCTTGGCGCTCCAAGGCTTGGGGCACACTACTACAAAAAAGACTAGAACAATAGTTTGTAACCATTACTGTAGACTGAAAAATCATTGTCATAGGCTATGGCAATGGTTAGCTAACCACTGCCACTATGGCCATCGCCGTAGGTCTATGATAGTGGTTATTGAAGTGGTTATGTGAACCACTGCCATACACAGTCTATGACAGCAATTTCATAACCACTGCCATAGGTCGAGCTATGATAGCGATTACGGAATAGCTGCCATAGCTTCAACTATGGCAGTGCTTACAAAACTGCTGCCATAGATCTAATGCAGCAATTTTATAACCACTGCCATAGGTCAATGGCAGCGGTTGGCACGTAACTTGCTATCTCGCTTGGCACGTCTATGGTAGCAGTTTTGCAATCACTACCGTAGCTTTTGAATAATAAAAAAATATTTTTTTTAATTTTTTTATATATTTTATCTGATAAATATAGAGCTACATATAATATAATAAAAAAATATAAAAAATATTATAAATATAAAAATATTTTTAAAATACTTAAATTTTATTATCGAATAAAATTTATTATAATATTTTCTAAAAAAATACATAAGAAGTCTCCTAAATCTGCATCATCATCATCATCGGAAGTTGGAGCTGAAGGAGCTAGAGCTAGAGGGGCTAGAGCTAGAACATAGACCAGCATGTCTCCAAGGTCCATAAAGTTTGCTCCAAAATACATGCTGAGCCTCATCACCATGGCACTCAGGATGTCCTTCAAATGAGATGTGCGCTCCTCAGTATGAGCAGCCCGTGTGGTAGCCTGATCTATCCGAGCCATAGCCTGAGTTACCTACACCAACGCCTCCTCAAGCTGCTCCCGACTGACGATACTGAAAGCATGTGAAGAGACGCTCATCTCATACCAGTAGCTCGTCGGCATATGTCTGGGCCTACATCAAATCCTTTCAGAGTGCTCAGGCCCCAAGACCTAAGATAGATGATCATGGGGATCAAAACTATCTAGGCCCTCGCTCGTGAGCACATCTAACTGCTCCTATAATGATAAATTTAAATAAAATTTTATAAGAAATGCTATAATATTGATAATATATACTAATATATTTGTTACTTTCAAAAATCCTTTCGATCGCGGTGTTCATCGACCTGCCCTTCTTATCCGTACGATTGGATCGAAAGATCTCGCTATGGCTGGACATCACTCTATCTCTCATCAACTATAATAATGGATTAGTTTATTAGAAATATAAAAAATAATATGAATTTAACTTATCTATTAAGATTTAGAATTCATTATCTTTCTATGCACACGACTGGCCATAGACTCATGGCTTAGAGTGTGCGTGTACTCTTGGCTATCCGATTCTCTCGAATTTGATGAGAGATAGCCTAACAAGTATTCAAATAAATAATAAATATTTAAAAAATATTTAAATATAATTTTAAATATATTAAAAAATTTAAAAGTTAAAAATTTTACCTCAAACTCCTAGCTCCTTAAATATCTAACCATTCTCTCCCACTAACTCGAAGGACAGTTCTGTATCCAAGGAACAAGCTCTTTCGGAGTATCTCATCGATGCTTGAGCCATCTTCTATGGAGCTTGATCTTGTAGTTTTGGTACAACTCTTCAATCTTCTTTAGTCGAACATCTTGAGCCCTCTCATGATTTGAAAAGTTATACCTCCTCTGCATAAAGTTATCAAAAGTCAGTTACCAAATTATTCTAATCAAATAAAGTGTAAACATATCAAATGCATATATATAATTAAAATATACTTACCCATATCTCTTTCCACACCCGGTTCCTGATACTAGCATCCATCAATCGCCAATCTATGGACAACATCAGAATGATGTCGGACCGCCTCATAAGCACTCCAAAAAAGGAATGCATCTTTTGTGCAGTCTTCCCTACTGGCCTTTCCTCTACATCATAATGTACTATCATCTGATGCTGATGGTTTCACACATGTGGTATGCATGTGGGACCGTAAAATATCCTACTAGATGATGCACCTACAATAAAAATATGTTAGGCAAATATATAAGTATACAAATACTATATAAATAAATAATTAATTAAATAATATAATAAAAATATACACTCAGATGTCGGTATTGAAGCATATGTCAGAGATGTGGCAAATGGTGAAGGCTCAGATGGTGGTGGAGTAGATGCCGACAGTGGAGTAGATGCCGACGGTGGAGTAGATGTTGATGGTCCCTGAGCAGTCGATGCAGAGATAGATGAAGTATGCCCTGACTGCTCTTCAGATGTCGAGCCCCGTGTAATCCGCCAAGAGGTAGGAGTGAAAACTAGATGGCATTTTGGTGCCATCATGATCTGGAACGTTAATGAACATTAACCAATATAATATATTGAACAATAATATTAGTATAGCATCAATAATATTAATATAGCATCAATAAATAGCATCAATATAACATGTTGAATAATATAGATGGTGTTTTGGTGCCATGGCATTTTGGTACCATCGGTGGAGATTTTCTTATTGATCAGCATGATCCAAGGGCTGTCCATAGCTGCCGACATGGTACAGCCCAAAGGTCATCCACGACCGTCGATACGACATGATCCAAGACCATCCACGATCGTTGACATGGCATGGCCCGATCTAGAATCCATTGGTACAATCCAGAACTAATCGGTAAGAGTTCTCTTATCCATCGACATGATCCATGGCTACCGACACGACCCAGAATCCATTGATGGAGATTTTCTTATTGATCGATATGGCCCAAGGGCCATCTATGGCCGTCGATACAGCTTGGCACAGGACCGTTCATGATCGTCGACATGGCATGGCCCGATCTAGAATCCATCAGCACGGTCCAGAATCAGCCGATAGGAGTTCTCTTATCCACCGACGTGATCCATGATCGATGAATAATTATAATTTTTATAATAAATATTTATAATATTTATTATAAAAATTATAATTAAATATTATTATAAATATTATAAATGATAAATAAATAATATGATAATTATTTTAAAAAAAATCATACCTGCGACTACAGAGAGGGGTCACATAGAGAGCTCCAAGGGTCGTCGGCAGCGATGCTAGAGGAAGATGACAATGCTAGAGATCACCTGCAAAATGATCGAGAGAGATAGTGAGTTAGAAAGAGAGAAGAGAGAGAAAGAGAAAGAGAAGAGAGAGAGAAAGAGGGAAGAGAGAGATATAGTAGGGAGGGGGGGTCGGGTCGTGGGAAGAGAGGAGGTGGTGGAGTCGGTGGTCAGACCGACTGGAGAAGAAGTGGAGGAGGGGGCTTGGGCCGAGGAGAGAGAGCAGAGAGGAGTCGAGTCGAGCTTGTGCAAAGCCGACGATCGAGGAGGAGGAAGGAGGAGGAGGGGGGTCGTAGTTACGGAGAGGGGGGTGGGCTGCGGGTGGAGCTAGAGGGGGGCGGCGGGGTGGGTTGCAGGAAGCAGCCTGAGCCACAGGCCTAGGTCGAAGAAGAAGGGGAAGGAGGGTGGCACGGTGACGGAAAGGATGGGGGGTGGGCTGTGGTGGAGCCGGAGGGGGGGTGGGTGGGCTGCAGGCGGCAACCTGGTGAAGGAGCCATGGGTCTAGCCTAGGGAAGAAGGGGAAGGAAAGGGAGGATGGGGAGGTGGCGGCGCCAACCAAGGAAGAAGGGGGAGGCACGGGTGGAGGCGACACCGATCGAAGAGCCAATAGAAGGTGGAGGAGGAGGCGGCATCGACCAGGGAGCCAATAAGAGGCGAAGGAGGAGGCAGTGCCGACCGAGGAAGAAAAGGGAGGGGTGAGGTCTCACCGATGATGGAGAGGAGGGAGAGAGAGAGAGAGAGAGCAATCAGCGAAGATAAAAAATAATTTAGGGATGGGCAGCTGAAAATAACCTAACCTATGACAGTGATTTTCAAACCTATCATCGAACATCGAGTGTCCACATCTTAATCAGAATCCGCATCCACAAACTCCTCTATCAGTCCCTGAGCCTCCTTGGACGTGTTGGAGCATTTCTTGGCATCTCCTTGCTATCCATAGCTGATGCCGACTCCAACTATACCTATCAAGTATCTGAAGATACTCTTTAGTACTCGCTAGTGCTCCCTGTCAGGCTGCGCCATGAATTTGCTCACTTGACTCACTTCATGGGCTATGTCCGGCCTACAACACACCATGGTGTAGATTCATGGCGCAGCCTGACAGGGAGTCAAGTGATTAGATTTAGTCAATTCTCTAATAAGTCCATTCTCTAATAAATTCTAGGTCTAACCCAAATAATGGACCTAATTTTCACTAATCCATTTAACCCAATGTGTTATGATTTGTATCTTAGGATCTTCAATTCACAATCCTAAATCCTAATCAATCAACTTCTTAATTCTCAATTAAGTTTTGGGCTAAGGGTTGGGGTTCGGCTTTTCAAAAATAATTTTTATATTTGTAAAATATTTTTACAATATGGTTCTATCAACCAAGTTACATGTTTGATTCATAATCAATATGCAAGTAAAATAAACATAAAACTACTTTAGATCTAATCTAAAGAGGTTCATGTAATTGAAACAGTTTCAATAATAATCAATCATAAATTTTCCTAGATCAAATCTAACACATTTGTGATGATTGAAATAAGATTAAAAATATTTTCAATCAGATCATAAAATCTCTTAGATCTAATCTAAAATTTTATGATCAAAATTTTAGATCAGCACGTACTAGGACAACCTATTCACTGTAAGGGATAAACCTTGTAGCAGGACAATCTTATTGCAGTTCGTGCAATCTAAAATATTTTATTTTTTGATCTAAAACTATTTTAAATTTATTAAATTATAAAAAAAATTAGATCAAATCTAATAAATTTATGATTAGAGTCAGATCATTACAAACTAGGACAAACATTTCACTATAAGGGGTAAACCTACAGCAAAACAACTTTATGGCAGGTTGTGAGATCTAGATTTTTTTTTTTTTATTTTAAATTTAATAATTAGATTATAAATTAGATATAATCTAAGAAATAATTTAAACATGCACAAAAATCATGTAATAAGAACCTAGGCTCTGATACCAATTGAAGGAGCCAGATCTAGGATCTTACGGGTAGATCTTAAAACTTTTTCAAGATCATGCAGCGGTAAACTAAAATAAATTAAATATTTATTTAAATAAATATGTAAATACCTAGATCTTAGATCTATTATATGATCAAGGCATGAAATTAAATCAAAAATTAAAATCAAACAAGAAAGAAAAGGTTGATCAAATCAACCTAGATCTGCACTACATCAAATGCAAGTATGAAGTTAATAGATCGGATCTATTACCTGAGCAAGTTAGATGTTCTAACTTACTGATCTAGATTTGAGGATGAAGTCACAAGCCACACACGTGTCTGGCCACTAGGAGTCATTTGCACGAGCCCACGAGCACGATCAAAGATCCTGATGTAGGAAATCAGCACAATATGCTAGCACTATATTGATCTCTCTTCGACGGTTGGTCCGATACTTTCTTCTTTAAAACTTGGATACTCTAAAATATCAAAAGAACAAAAAAATATTTGTGATGCTGAGACACCTCTCAAAAGCTCACAAAAATGGAGAAAGAGATTTAGAACAAAAACCTAGAAGAAGACCCTCTTCTTCTTCTTTGTTCTTTTTCTAGACATCCTAATTTATGTTTTAAATATCTCTAAGATCCAGATAAATTTTTCTCTAATATTTCTACACCAAAGAAGAAACTCAAATATCTACAATCTACGAAAATTTTAGCCAAAAATTCTTTTTAAATAAAGAGATATGTAGAGTCCAAGTTAGGTTAAAAACCTAGACTAGGAAGGATCAAATAAGGAAAGTTGTTGGGGCGCCCAACTCTTGGGCGCCCCCACCTCTTTTTCTGTTGTGGACCAGCAAGGGGGGAATACAAAAAAATGTCCTCCTTTACCATGAAAATCAAAGAAAATAATGAATGATGGGTCGGCACACTTATGGGAAAAGTTTTGGTTGACAAGGATTCTATCTCATAGAATCCTTAAGCAAAACTAATTTCCCTTTTGACTTGGTCTTCCAACAAACTCCCATATGAGAAAAAGGAAGAGAGGAGGGAGGTGTGAGAAACCTTGGGCATGGAGATTATTCTCAAAAAAACACAAAGAGAAAAGGGAGGGGCATGAGGATTAGGTGGCGTAAGGAATAGGAAGTCCTAGTCACATTAGGACTCCTATTTTGACTTGGTCAAACAAGGTCTTTTAACCAAATAAAAATAAGAGATAACCAACCTAATTAAATAAGGCCCTAATCTATTTAAAAATTTAATTAAATTAGATTTAATTCTAATTTAATTTTTTAATCAAATTAAAAAATTGGATTGACCCGAGTTCTAGTTAGACTAGGACTAGTTCTTCCTTGCACTTGACTTATCCAATAAGCCAATTGGACTTGATCCAATAAAGTCCAAACTAAATCTAATTAAATCATATTTAATTAAATATAATCTTAGTCTTTTGGTTTAATTAAATTAAGTCAATTAGCAATCAAATTACTAATCGATCCTCCTACAATACTTGCACTAGGTTAAACACCAATCGTATTGATTGTTTAACCCTAAAATGATTCTAAATCGTTGATCAACCATCCGATCGAAATGTAAACTCTAATGTGTGTGATCTCA
Organism: Cocos nucifera; assembly: GCA_006176705.1. Classification (NCBI taxonomy): domain Eukaryota; kingdom Viridiplantae; phylum Streptophyta; class Magnoliopsida; order Arecales; family Arecaceae; genus Cocos; species Cocos nucifera. The sequence continues at coordinate 191,042 of QRFJ01002503.1, read as the reverse complement.
TAGATCTGAACCTAAGTCGATAGCATAGAAATAAATTTTTATACCAATCGAAGTGACCATCTAGCAATAATACCCGACGATCGGATAGGTCGAAAGGTGTAGAACACCATCCTCAGAACCCATGTGAATATAGTTTTCATATAATTCATCCCCTTGACCATAAAGCTTGTAGAACATCTCAAAGTTCTACTGTCAACTCTGATCAGATTGTCCATATTGTATTTCAAAATATCAAATCCATCTGATGGATTATCCTGGCCAAGATTTTGCTATATTGAAATATAGTGATACATTCTTCTCCAACTCTTGGAGTAGTCAATTCCATCTTGATCACACTCCAACTTTGCAAGTACTTGACTGTGCCCAGAAGCCTTCCATTGTTGAATTAAAAATTTAGTTAGTTCGGTACCAAAGCACAGTGAGTTGCTTGCAAGTCATTGAGGTGATCTCAGGTCTAAGGGATACTTATACCTATATCCCATTAGAGACATTCTCGACAGCAGAATGCTCTGGAGTTGGTCATGTTCAATGATGATATACCCATGCATCTCACCTATATGCCGCACCAATGTCTTCACACTCCTTGGTTAAGAGAACAACCAACCTATATGGCATATAGCGACCTATGCTTGATAGATGCTGTCATCATAATTAATAGCCTATCATTTGGTTGTGAATAAATTTAAGGACTAATTGATAAATCCTCTCTTTATCGAAACTAAATAGTCCTAAGAACTTTATCACAATAATGGAGTTCATTAAAAGATGTAAATTTATGATGAAAAAAGATGCCAAAATATTTTTAATTAATAAATCAATTATAATATCTTAATCGTCAACAGACTGATGATTGACTTTGAGACATAATTTCCAACAACTCCCACTTGTTCTAAAGCCACTTGGCATAGTATCTAATATCCATCTTCGACTTATGGTTGTCGAACTCCTTGATTGCCAAAGCATTAGTGAAGGGGTCAGCTAGGTTCTTCTTTCCATCGATCTTTTGAAGGTCAATGTCACCACGATCCACGATCTCACTGACCAAATGGAAGCAGCGTAGGATGTGCTTTGTCCGCTGGTGTGCCTTCGATTTCTTTGCTTGAGCTATGGCGCCAGTGCTGTCACAGTAGAGCAGAACTGGACCATTAATGGAGGATGCTACTTCGAGCTTGATGATGAACTTTCTCAGCCACACAGCTTTTTTTGCTGTATCTAATGTTGCCACGTACTCTATTTCACAAACAAAGTCAGCCACTATATGCTGCTTGAAACTTTTTTAATAGATAGCTTCACCATTTAGAGTAAAGATATATTCCAACACACTTTTACTGTCATCATGGTTAGATTGAAAGCTAGAGTCTGTAAATCCCACAAGCTTCAGATCTGACTCACCATAAACCAACCATTGATCCTTAGTATTTTTCAAATACTTAAGGATGATTTTAACCATCTTTCAGTGATTTTCTTTGGGGTCAGACTGGTATCTACTCATTACTCCTAGTGAGTATGCCTTGTCTGGTCTTGTATATGTCATTGCATACATAATAGATCCTATTACCAAAGTATATGAAATTCTACTCATACGCTCTCTCTCTTCAGGAGTTGTCAGACAATTCTTCTTAGAAAGAGAAATTCCTTGGCCTATCGAAAGATAGCTCTTTTTGGAATTCTTCATGTTGAACCTCTTTAGCACAGTTTCTATATACATGGACTGGGATATACCAAATATCCTATTAGATCTATCCCTATAGATCTTCATCCCTAGGATGTAGGATGCTTCATCCAAATCCTTCATGGAGAACTATGATGACGATCAGACTTTTATTTCTTGTAGTGCAGGGATGTCATTCCTGATTAAGAGAATATCATCCACATACAAAATAAGGAATACCATTACTGGACCATTTGTCTACTTGTAAATGCAGGGTTCTTCTCCATTCTTAACGAAGCCATATGTTTTGATCACTTTATCAAAATGCATGTTCCAACTCTGAAATGCTTGCTTTAATCCATAAATGAATATCTAAAGCCTACACACCTTGGACTCATCTGTGGATATGAATCCCTTAGGTTGTATCATACACACCTGTTCGGTTAGCTCTCCATTTAGGAAAGCCATCTTCACATCCATCTACTAGATCTCATAGTCCAGATGGACAACTATTGCAAGTATTATTCGAATGAATTTGAGCATTACCACTGGAGAGAATGTCTCGTCATAGTCAATACCATAATGTTGACAATATCCGTTGGTAACCAGATAGGCTTTATAGATCTCCACCTTTCCGTCTGCACCTCTTTTCCTTTTGAATACCCATTTACATCTAATGAATTTAACCCCTTCAGGTGGGTCAACTAATGTCCATACATCATTGACCTTCATGGAATTCATTTCGGATCTCATGGCTTTTAGCCATTTCTTAGAGTCGTATCTCTGCATCACATCCATATAAGTGATTGGATCCTCATCATTTTCATCGAGTTTGATGGGATCACCATCCAGGACCAAGAATCCATAGTACCTGTTCGGATGGCGCGGTACTCTACCGGATCATCTTAATGGTGTGGGTTCACTAGGCTTCGTATTAGATCTAATCAAATTTGACTTAGGTTCAACATTCTGTGTCAGACTTTCTACCTATTGAACTTCATCAAGTTCAATCTTAGTGGCAATAGTTCCTTCAATAAGTAACTCCATTTCCAAAAAGGTCGCCCCAAGGTTGATAAATATCTTTTGTTCATTAGCATGGTAGAAAGAGTATCCTTTAGTCTATTTTGGGTACCCTATGAATGTACACTTGTTAGACCTAGGTTCAAATTTATCTGTAGTTAACCATTTGACATAAGCTGGGCACCCCCAAACCCTAAGGTGTGAAAGTGCTAGCTTACGCCCTGTTCATATCTCATATGGGGTTTTAACTATAAACTTACTTGGAGCCCTATTTAATAGATAACAAGTCGATTCGAGTACAAATCCTCAGAAGGATATCAGCAAGCTGGCAAATCTCATCATGGATCAAACCATGTCTAATAGAGTTTGATTCCTCCTTTCAGACATACCATTATGCTGTGGTGTTCCAGAAGGAGTCCATTGGGAGAGATTCTCATTCTCTCTTAGATGTGTGAGAAACTCACCAGAAAGATATTTTTCTCCTCGATCAGATCGAAGAGTTTTAATATTCTTCCTAATTTATTTTTCTACTTTGGAATCATTTGAATATTTCAAAAGAATCCAACTTATGTTTCATCAGATAGACATATCCATATCTGGATAGATCATCTGTGAAAGTGATTAAGTAGATATATCCACCTCTGGCACTTGTGCTCATTGGTCTACATACATCAGTATGTACTTGATCTAAAAGCTCATTGGCTCTCTCACCTTTTTTAGTAAAATGTGACTTGGTCATTATACCAAGAAGATAGGACTCATAGGTTGGAAGTGATTCACAATCACTGACTTCGAGGATTTTCTCTTAAGTCAACCTGTTTATCCTATTCTTATTTATATGACCTAGCCTATAGTGCCATAAGTAGATATCTGATACACTATCTAATCTAGGATGCTTGCTAGTAGAATAGACTACATTAACAGGTTGTGATAACATATATACACCATTGTTCAATTATCCATAGAAAGCAGTAACACCATTCACAATGACATTACAAACTCATTTCTTTATTGAAATTTCATAATTGTTCATGACCAAAAGTACTACAAAAATGATATTTAAAAAGAAACTAGGACAAAAATGATAATCACTAAGAACAATGGTATGAGATTCAAATACAAGTTTAAAAATTTCTAAAGGTAGAACTGGAACTGGTCTTCCATCTCCAACGTTCAGGAACCTCTCACTTACTCGAATCTTCTACTGACCTGTAACTCCTGCAACAAATTGTAAATATGGTAAGGGCTATTGGTATCCAATACCCAGTCAGTAATATCATAAATAGAAAAATTATAAATAGTTATCATATAAATACCTTGTCCAGCAATAATTTGCTTCTTTCTCTGTCTGTTTGGATCCAGGGAGGCAATGTACTAAGGATAGTTCCTCTTCCAGTGCCCCCACTTCTTGCAAAAGAAGCATTCAGCTTGACTCTTATCGAACTTGATCTTCCTGGTCTGGCCCAGCACTGATGTCCCAGCCTAAACTTGCACCTTCTTTATTTTCTTCTTCTTGTTCTTCTTCTCTTTCCTAAAGGATCGAGAACCAGAAGACAAATCTTCCACTAAGTTCACCGACTCATTATGGAGCTGGTGATCCTTCTCAAAGTTTAAAGTAACCCCAGTAAGCCATGGTAGTTTACTTCAATCTTTGTCATTCTATAATGAGTAAGAAAAGGGAGATAGAACTTTAGCAGCGAGTTCAGTATTGCATCTTTCTCAAGTTATTCATGCAAGAAAAAGCCGAGTTTGCTCAAGCGCTCTATCAGCTCGATCATGTATAGTACATGATCAGTGATAGAGGCTCTGTCCCGTATTCTGGCATTGAAGATGGCACAATTAGTCTTGTGCCTCTTAATGTCATCGAATGTGCCAAAAGAATCCTCCAACACCTGGAGCATTTCATTTGGCTAAGCTATCTCAAACCTACGACTGAACTTGTCACTCATCATAGCCAGCATAATGAAGCACACCGTGGCTCGATCATTGAGCCACTTTTGATAAGTATCTCTGATAGTTTCACGTGCATTGATAGCTGGCTCCTTAGGTGCAGAATCCGTCAGCACATATAGGATCTGTTCATGCTCTAGGACAATCTTCAACTTTCTATACCAGCTATTGAAGTTGGATCCCATCAACCTATCATTGTCTAATAATGATCAGAGCGATAGAAAAGTGGCCATATCTGCACAAAGGAAAACCAAAACCTAATTAGTAATTGATTCATTAAATCTAAAGATTTAGACTTTAATCAAAAGGTTTCTCCCACTATTTTATTCGAATTGATAGCTCCTACCTTCAATTCAAGGAATCATCCTAATTTCTTAGTGGGTACTAGAATCCACATAGACTGCATACGAGCCCAACTTTGGTTAGCCAACCCATGTACATTTAAGGATAGGTTCATAACCAATTATTTCTCCAAACAATTTTTAGTAATTAAATTTTGCCCTAGCCCCTGATCACTTAGCTTTGGCCTTCTCAGAAAAGAGTCCAGTTAGGTCCAACCATTAACATGACCATACTTAACCCGTCTAACCAATGAATGATCAGACCTAACTTTGGTTGGCCCACCTGATCACCATTTAGAAGATGTATCAAAGAGATAATATAATGAATGATAATTCCATCAATCGATAAGCATCAGGCCTTTGGGCCTCCAATGATTATCCAACTGATGGACCCATTATCATCCACTTTAATGAAAGGCTATGATCTAGTTTTCATATAACTATTTCATTTTAGGGACCTAATAATTTTAGAGGATTTATTTATAAAAGTGAGTAGGTCAGATTAACCAGCTTGTCATGATTATCCCACTGGCTTCACCAAATCAGCTTAAGGGAGACCACTAACAGACTGGTCTAGGAGCACCTAAATCAGTCATACTGATTTACCTAGCTAACATGGGTCTGCTCGAATAGTCAAGTGATTCAATCAAAACATAATCTCACCGAAAAGCTAGATAAGTTCGATCGGTGGAAGGGTCTGCCAAAACTTGCCTTAGACACCATTAGAAATGGTCAGGTAAGCGAGCTGCCAATTAAAACCACCATTCTGATTTACTTTAGACACCAATTGGTTCAATTAGTTTCAATTAGATCAACCTAATAGTTCGTGCTAGACCATGTAGCCAAGAATCAAGTCCATCTTGGATCTTGTTAAAGACATGGACTTGACCAACTATAACTATTGTAATTGATCTAGAGAATTCTTGACCTAATCTAAGATAATAATTGATTAGATTTAGTCAATTCTCTAATTAAGTCCATTCTTTAATCTAATCCTAGGTCTAACCCAATTAATGGACCTAATCTCCACTAACCCATTTAACCCAATGTGTTATGATTTGTGTCTTAGGATCTTCAATTCATAATCCTAGATCCTAATCAATCAACTTCTTAATTCTCAATTAAGTTTTGAGCTGAGGGTTGGGGTTCGACTTTTCAAAAATAATTTTTATGTTTGTAAAATATTTTTATAATATGGTTCTATCAATCAAGTTGCATGTTTGATTCATAATCAATATGTAAGTAAAATAAACATAAAACTACTTCAGATCTAATCTAAATAGGTTCATGTAATTGAAACAGTTTCAATAATAATCAATCATAAATCTTCCTAGATTAAATCTAACATATTTATGATGACTAAAATCAGATTAAAATATTTTTAATCAGATCATAAAATCTCTTAGATCTAATCAAAAATTTTATGATCAATATTTTAGATCAGCACGTACTAGGATAATCTATTCACTGTAAGAGGTAAACCTTACAGCAGGACAACCTTATGGCAGTTCGTACAATCTAAAATATTTTATTTTTTGATTTAAAACTATTTTAAATTTATTAAATTATAAAATAAAATTCTATCAAATCTAATAAATTTATTATTAGAGTCAGATCATCATGAACTAGGACGATCTTTTCACTGTAGGGGATAAACCTTACAGCAGGACAACCTTATGGCAGTTCATGAGATCTAAATTTTTTTAAAAAAAATTTAAATTTAATAATTAGATTATAAATTAGATGTAATCTAAAAAATAATTTAAACATACATAAAAATTATGTAACAAGAACCTAGGCTCTGATACCAATTGAAGGAACCAGATCTAGGGTTTTACATATAGATCTTAAAATTTTTTCAAGATCATGCAGCGAAAGACTTAAATAAATTAAATATTTATTTAAATAAATATATAAATACCTAGATCTTAGATCTATTATATGATCAAGGCATGATATTAAATCAAAAATTAAAATCAAATAAGAAAAAAAGGTTGATCAAATCAACCTAGATCTACACTACATCAAATGTAGGTATGAAGTTAATAGATCAGATCTATTATCTGAGCAAGTTAGATGTTCTAACTTAATAATATAGATTTGAGGATGAAGTCATAAGCCACACATATGTCCGATCTCTAGGAGTCATCCACACGAGCCCATGAACACGATCAAAAATCCTGATGCAGGAAATCAGCACAGTATGCTAGCACTGTGTTGATCTCTCTTAGATGGTTGATCCGATGCTTTCTTCTTTGAAACTTGGATAGTCTAAAATACTAGAAGAAAAGAGAAAGATTTGTGATGTTGAGACACCTCTCAAAAGCTTACAAAAATGGAGGAAGAGATCTGGAACAAAAATCCTAAAAGAAGATCCTCTTCTTCTTCTTTGTTCTTTTTCTAGACACCCTAATTTGTATTTTCAATATCTCCAAGACCTAGATGAATGTTTCTCTAATTTTACTACACCAAAGAGGCCTCTCAACTGTCTACAATTTTCAAAAATTTTAGCCAAAAATTCTCTTTAAATAAAGAGATATGCAGAGTCCAAGTTAGCTCAAAAATTTAGACTAGGAAGGATCAAATAAGGGAAGTTGTTGGTGCGCCCAACTCTTGGGTGCCCCCACCTCTTTTTCTGTCATGGACCAGCAAGGGGGGTGCACAAAAAAATAATCTATTTTACCATGAAAACTAAAGAAACTAATGAATGATGGGTCTGCACGCTTATGGGAAAAGTTTTGGTTGACAAAGATTCTATCTCATAGAATCCTTAAGCAAAACTAATTCCCCTTTGGAATTGGTCTTCCAACAAACTTGCATATAAAAAAAAGGAAGAGAGAACGAAGATGTGAGAAACCTTGGGCATGGAGATTATTCATGTAAAAATAGAAAGAAAAAAGGGTGGGGCATGAGGATTAGGTGGCGCAAGGAATAGGGAGTCCTAGTCACACTAGGACTCCTATTTTGACTTGGTCAAATAAGATCTTTTAACCAAATAAAAATAAGAGTAAACCAACCCAATTAAATAAGATCCTAATCTATTTAAATATTTAAATAAATTAGATTTAATTCTAATTTAATTTTCTAATCAAATTAGAAAATTAGATTGACCCAAGTCCTAGTTAGATTAAGACTAGTTCTTTCTTGCACTTGACTTATCCAATAAGCCAATTGAACTTGATCCAATCAAACCCAAACTAAATCTAATTAAATCATATTTAATTAGACATAATCTCATCCTTCTGGCTTAATCAAATTAAGTCAATTAGCAATCAAATTGCTAATCGATCCTCCTGCAACACTTGCACTAGGTTAAACACCAATCGTATTGATTGTTTAACCCTAAAACGATTCTAAATCGCTGATCAACCATCTGATCAAAATGTGAACTCTAATGTGTGTGACCTCATAGGTCTGAACCTAAGCTAGTAGCATAGAAATAAATTTTTATACCAATCGAAGTGACCATCTAGTAATGATATCTGACGGCCAGATAGGTTGAAAGGTGTAGAACACCATCTTTAGAACCCATGCGAATATAGTTTTCATATAATTCATCCCCTTGACCATAATGCTTGTAGGATACCTCAGAGTTCAACTGTTAACTCTGATCAGGTTGTCCACATTGTATTTTAAAATATCAAATCCATCTGATGGATTACCCTAGCCAAGATTTTGCTATATTGAAATACAGTGATACATTCTTCTCCAACTCTTGGAGTGGTCAATTCCATCTTGATCACACTCCGACTTTGCAAGTACTTGATTGTGCCTAGAAGCCTTCCATTGCTGAATTAAAAATTTAGTTAGTCCGGTATTAAAGCACAGTGAGTTGCTTACAAGTCACTGAGGTAATCTCAAGTCTAAGAGATACTTATACCTATATCCCATCAAAGACATTCTCGATAGCAGAATGCTTTAGAGTTGATCACGTTCAATGATGATGTACCCATACATCTCACCTATATGCCATACCAGTATTTCCATACTCCTTGGTTAAGAGAACAACCAACCTATATGGCATATAGCGATCTATGCTCGATAGATGCTGTCGTCCTAATTAACAACATATCATTTGGTCGAGAATAAATTTAAGGACTAATCGATAAATCCTCTCTTTATCAAAACTAAATAGTTCTAAGGACTTCATCACAATAATGGAGTTTATTAGAAGATGTAAATTTATGATGAAAAAAGATGTCAAAATATTTTTAATTAATAAATTAATTACAATATCTCAATCGTCAACAGACTGATGATTGATTTTGGAACATAATTTCCAACATTAACTTCTTGATGAGTTCAACCACTAACTAGATAGCCGGTAGAGGAGATTAGGGCATCATAATTCTTTTTAATTTGCACGTCTTCCACTTGATCTATCTTTGTTTGTAAATGTTAACAAGAAATTTGATTAAAATTTTCTATGATGCTTTCCACCTCTACTCTACCAAAAAAATCTAATCTAGTCAACTATATTATGCAAATAATTCTGGTGATTTCCATTACAATAATAAAATAGATTAGGGATATGGATGCTATTGCAACTTTAAAGTATGATGTTGATGTATAATAACTATAAACAAAGAAAATGTCAATGTTATCATTGAAGGAACTATAGGATCGCCCTGATCAGATCAAGCTAACGTAGATTTTAAAACTTTTTAACCACTGCTTTGATCAGATCTAAGAGTTCTTATATCTGATTAGATAGATCTAAAACAAAAAACATAAAATATGGTATCAAATACCATCTATTGCAAGTGACCCTTTCACTTGCTGTAATGATCAGAACACTATCCCGAGAATTTGACTTGAGCCACGCACGTACCCGACCTCTGTTAGTGTCCACTTGTTAGATATATATGTCCTAGAAGCCAGAATTGGCTGACACTTATAATATACTTCTAGGGGCAAAATTATAATTTTGACTAATATCAATAAAATGGATTATTTTCTATCACATATGTGTATTTAGTGTCTGTGATACATCCTTTGAGTTAATGGTAATGATAATTCATATTTTCAAGAGTTAAAAATTTAAGACATGAATAATCATTGTTAACTCATAAAATGCTCCCAACCATAGGACCATCATGAGGATGGTGATTGATCTGAAAGGTTGGTGTACAATCGCTTCTCTTTAGTAGATGAGTCTTGAGTCTACGGTGTGGAGACATCGGAGCGAGAGTATAGATACTCGTTAGAGAACGAGGGCACTGAGCGTGACCACCTCGAGTAGTCATTAGGGAGTCTACCTTCTCGTCAATGACTGACTCGATGCTGTAGTAGTGTGTCTGGTTCTTTGACCTGAGGTGCATCGGCAGTTCACCTTGAGGGTGTTATAGTTTGACTACACCATTACTCGGTCTCCTAGCCATATGGAACCCTGAGGTGTATGTTGGCTATAGCATGTTCATTGTAGGAACTGGATGGCATCAAGATGGAATCTATCTACCTCGGTGGTAGAGGAGCAGCCCTATGATGATCATGAGAATCAAGTCCAGAAGTCCATGGCCATGGCAGAGTGAAATAATAGAAAGAGTTTCTATTTAGATTTTCACATCGGACTTCGAATCGAATGATTACATCATATGACAGAGACTAGGGTTTGACGAGTTTACCTTAACCCTAATCTGATCGGGGCTCAAGATAGAAGAACTTAATCACACAGGTAGCTGCACCAAGAGGTTCGCATTCAGCTCTGATGGGTTGCCACCATATACTGCTAGGTGTCACTGGTGGATTTTGGGAGCAATTAGAATGATTTAGATGATCGATCATTCTAGCTGTTCGAATCAGAAGAGTTCTGATCCATCGAAAGGAGTTTCGATGATGTCGATGATAGAGATCATGACATATCCCATTATCATACAGAACTGAACCTAACTAGGTCACACAAATAAGGGTTTGAATCTGGTGATCATCAATTGAACTGATCTAGTTCAATTGATCTGAATGAGATTCAATTAGGTTCAAGGAAAATCGTGCTAGCACTCGATTGAACCTAACGTTCTTCTTTTGCTATCATAAATAAGTTGTCCTGTCTGAGCCAAAGGAGTTTGTGCTCAATCAGAGGCCTTCATATGGTCTGACTGGAGGTTGTCCAAGTCAGAAAAGGTTGTCTTATTTTGTAAGACATTACCTGCCATTTTTGGTCACCTGCCATTTCTTGTTCTTTGACTTTGGTCAAAAGTCTACCTTTGACTGGTCAAACGTTGACCATTGACACTTTGACTTTTGACCACATGTCATGCACCTATTGGAGAGCTGGTGGGGGCCTGTCCCCCTGCCAGAACCTGGCAAGGAGGAGGGCGCACGCCACCCTAGGCGTGCGCCCAAGTTGGAGGCGCCTAGGAGTCCTTGTTGGACAAGGACTCCATCTCCTTTTTGGATTCCAATTAGAGTTCTCCTAAGAACCAACTTTGACTGGTCTTAGGCACCCTCTAAGGAGGAATCCAGGGGACTCTATTTCCCACCAATCAGATTTAGATCTGATTTCACAAAGAGTTGTGATTGGTTGGGAAGAAGAGAAGTTGGATCACAAACAGTCTATAAATAAGACCCTGCGCCCAACTCAAAGTGGTATCTGAATTAATAGAGATCTCCACACCCCAAGGCCTTCTCCCCCTTCTTCCTCCATGCCAAACCACCTTCTTCCTCTCCTCTCCACGTCCAAAAGGAGTTTTGGACTTTTGGTTGGTGCGATTCAGATCAAAGAAAGGCGACTGAAAGCTAGAAGGCTGCACTACTGCAAAGGATGACTGCTGATCTTTAAAAGGAGTTTTGAAGATCCTCCAGATCAGATCTAGATCTGATTTTTAGAGGCACGATAGAGAAGAAGAGGATCTCCAGATCCAGCCCGAGTGGATATCGGTAGAGGCCAAGCGCTTGCATGGCTAGATCCAGAACCTTTCGCTGCAAACAAGATCATCAATTGGTAATAGGATTACCCATATCAAGGTAAATTAAATCTAATTTAATTTATCTAATTTTATTTTATTTTTTTTTAAAAATAATAATAATCAAATCTGAAACATATATCAAGATCTGATTGGGATCAAGAGAAAAATTTTTGAAATATATCTCTTGATCTAATCAGATCTGAATGAACCTGATCCAAAAAATCAGAATTTTTCTTCACCACTCAGGTCAGATCTAGAAGTCTTCTCTTCCTGGATCTGATCTTAGAACTCCTTGGCATGCCTTCGATCCGATCTCTGGCAGCGATCTGATCGAGACATGATTAGAATCTAGTTGATGCAGTCTTGCGCATCAGCACTTCGACACTTGGAGTGCTAATCTACCCAACACTTGGTCATGGAGAAGAGGGAGAAGAGGAGGGGGAGGAGGTGCAGAGGAGAGGGATAGAGTCTGGGCATGGAGAATGGAATGGCCAAACCCTTTTGGCCAAGTCCTTATTTATAGACAAAACAAGGTACCTAAGAGTCCTAGGGCTTTGAGCAATTGACAGGGTCAATTTGCTTAAAGCAGAAGGACTCTCCCTTACTCTCCATGCCCTTCCTGATTTTCATATTTTGTCACACAAAATCCCATGGAAATGTGCACCATTCTCTTATCTACATAAGGGAGTTAGTGAAGAAAATTTTGATTTTTCACCGTAAGATCGTCCAGATCTGATCAGATCTGAGGTAGATTTTTCTAAAAAATTTCTAAATAATCTGATCAAATCTAAGAGTTCTCAGATCTGATCATGGTGATCTAATATTAAAATTAAAATTAAAATTAAATTAGATTTAATTTTAAGTACCTAATTAGATAATCTAATTATCCTACGATGATCCTGATCGTTCCTGAGGTTTTGAAAAGAGCCATGCACACACTTGGCCTCATTGGTATCCACATGTGTAGGATCTAGATGTCTTTACCTCATGAATCTTTACTCTAAAGATCAAATCTGAATCTGACCTATAGATCCTTCAAAATAATTTCTGAAGGTAGCCCATTCATCTCACGAACACTATCGCATAGATCCTGAATCTTATGCCAAAAACCTCGGACCTTCTTCTTAGATTTGTGCCTAACCTTTTAGGCATGTAGAAGAGAGGGAGAGAGAGAGGATAGAGGGGGTGTGGGATATGGTATGGGCAATAGCACTTGGGCATGGAAAATAATTTTGTATGATGCATCCTCTTTGGCATGAGAAGGGGTTTTAAATCCAACACCATCTAGAGTCCCATTTGACCAAATAACCTCTTATTTGATTTCAAGGGACATCAAGGATTAATCTCCATGTGAAAACACCAGATCCCATCTAGTTTTGTCTCTAAAAATAATTCAAAAAGTGGGCGACATGAGTAGATAAGTAAGAGTCCATTGCGCCTAAGACTCTTCCCTCAAGAGTTTGATCCAAATCAAACTCTATCAAAATCCAATCAAAGCTCCACCATAAATCACAAAATTTGGCACACCCATAGCATGACTCAAGTTCTATGACATATCCAAAAATTAAAGCAAAATGATTTCTAAAAAATTTTCTAGAAGCATCAGATTAGGTGACCCTCAATTCTCTCAAATAGGTCAACTTTTGACCCTAGTCCAATTATACTAGGAATGGATTTAATTTCTATAATTAATATGATCTGGACTAATTCCAGTTAGATGAAAATAAACTCATTCAAGACACAAAATGAGTCAAATCAAATTTGACTTGATTGTGATAAATCAGAAAGATTATAGAAGGAGAAAGGCAGGCTCAATCGTGTGCTAGCATGATTACCTTGAACCTAATTTGATCTAATTTAAATCAATCAAACTGGGTTAGCTCAATTGATGATCATCTAGATTCCAAACCCTTATTTGTGTGACCCTAGTTAGGATTCAGTTCTGTATGGATAATGGAGATATGTCATGATCTCTATCATCGACATCATCGAAACATCTTTTCGATGGATCAGAACTCTTCTGATTCGATACAGCTAGAATGATCGATCATCTAAATCATTCTAATTGCTCCCAAAATCCACCAAGTGACACCTAGCAGTATATGGTGGCAACCCATCAGAGCTGAATGTGAACCTCTTGGTGCAGCTACCTGTGTGATTAAGTTCTTCTATCTTGAGCCTCCGATCAGATTAGGGTTAAGGTGAACTCATCAAACCCAACTAGTCTCTGTCATATGAATGTAATCATTCGATTCGAGTCCAATGTGAAAATCCTAAATAGAAACTCTTTCTATTCATCTTCACTCTGCCATGGCCTATGGGCTTAGGAACTTGATTCTCATGATTATCATAGGGCTGCTCCTCATACCTACCGAGGTAGATAGATCTTCATCTTGATGCCAATCCAGTTTCTATAATGAACATGCTATAGCCAACATACACCTCAGGAATTTCGATATGGCTAGGAGATCGAGTTATGGTGTAGTCAAACTATAACACCCTCAAGGTGAACTATCGATGCACCTCAGGATCAAAGAACCAGACACATCACTGCAGCATCGAGTCAGTCATTCGATAAGAAGGATAGACTTTCTAATGACTACTCGAGGATGGTCACGCTCAGTGCCCTCATTCTCTAACGAGTACCTATACTCTCGCTCCAGTGTCTCCACACCTATAGACTTAAGACTCATCTATCCTAAAGAGAAGTGATTCGTACACCAACCTTTCGGATCAATCACCATCCTCATGATGATCCTATGGTCAGGAGCAAGTTTATGAGTTAATAATGAAAATTTTTATGTCTTAAATTTTTAACTCTTGAAAATATGAATTATCATTACCATTAACTCAAAGGATGTATCACAGACACTTTAAATACATATATGTGATAGAAAATAACTCATTTTATTGATTTATAGTCAAAATTATAATTTTGCCCCTTAGAAGTGTATTACAAGTGTCAGCCAATTCTGGCTTCTAGGGCACATATATCTAACAAACTCCCACTTGATCCTAAAGCCAATTGGCTACAAGTCTAAGTTCCATCTTCTCAAAGTGGGCTTCGATCTTCTGCTGGCCTCAACGGCTTTGTAAGTGGGTCTAGCCACATTGTCTATGGAGTTGACTCTCTTGACCTCGATGTAATCCCTTCTTGAGGTAATCATGGATGAGGATGGTATCGCCGCTCGATGTGCTTGGATTTTTGGTGAGACCTTAGCTCCTTAGCTAAGGGCTATGGCATCATTATTGTCGCAGTATAGAGGGACATGGCATCTGATGGCATTCACTCCAAGCTCTGTGGCAAACTTCTTGTATCAGAATGCCTTGCTTTACTGATGCAGCGATGTATTCTGCTTCCATGGTGGAATCTGCTATCACCGTTCTGCTTAGAACTATTTCAACTGACAACTCCACCATTGCACATAAACAGACTTTCAGATGTCGACTTTCGATCATCTATATCGGACATAAAATTTGAGTCTGTGTATCCCTAGACTTGGAAGTTCTCCTATTACCAAAGACCTAGAACATCATATCCTTAGTTCTTCTCAAGTACTTAAGGATACATTTCATAGAAGTCCAGTGTTCTTCACCTGGATTTGACTGATATCTGCTTCATGACACTCACAGCATGGGCTATATCAGGTCATGTACATAGCATGGCATACATGAGGCTCCCTATTGCTGAAGCATAAGGGATCTTGCTCATGTGTTCTATTTCCTCAGGTGTGCTAGGGCACATCTTCTTGGAAAGATGAATACCATGTCTGAAGGGTATTAAAACCCCTCTTAGAGTTTTCCATACTAAACCTCTTTAGCACTTTCCTCTATGTACATCTTCTGTGAAAGTCCTAGCATCCTATTCGGTCTATCCCTATAGACCTTAATTGTCAAAATAAAGGATGTCTCTACTAGATATTTCATAGAGAACTCCTTAGATAATCATATTTTGACTGAAAGAGAACTCCTTAGACAACCACATTTTGACTGTAGTCAACATGGGAATATCATTTTCCCAATAAGGAGGATGTCATCCACGTACAATATGAGGAAGACAACAGCGCTCCCACTGACCTTTTTTGAAAATACATGGTTCCTCTTCATTTTTGATGAAATCAAAGCGATTTTGATCACATCATTAAAATGAGTGTTCCAGCTTCCGAGATGCTTGCTTAAGTCCATATATGGACCTTTGCAGCTTGCAATACCTTGTGATCATCATCACTGGATGTGAAACCTAGCGGCTGTTCCATATAGATATCTTCCTCAAGATATCCATTTAAGAATATCGTTTTCACGTCCATCTATGCCATATTTCATAATCGAAATAGGCTGCAACAGCAAGCAATGTATGCGGATGGATTTTGAGCATAGCCTACTGGATGAAAAGGTATCCTGATAGTCAATGCCTTCGCGTTGACTATAACCTTTTCGCCTACTAGCCTAGCCTTGAATGTCTCCACATTCCCATCTGCACCAATCTTTTCTCTTGAAGATCCTATTTACACCCAATAGGTACTATACCTTCTGGTGGATCTACCAAGGTCCAGACTTGGTTTCGAGTGCATTCGAGTCAATTCTCTGACTTCATTGCCTCTAACCATTTCTTCGGAGTCGATATCTGATATCACCTCGTTCATAGGTTTTGGGATCATCACCATGAATCACCATTTTTTGTACGAGGAATATTTTCTCTACGTTCCTCTGAAATAAGTACCTAAGTATCTTTCAGGAGGATAAAAAACTCTACTTCCGATCTACGAGGTGGAGGAGGTAGTATCTTAGGTTGGCTCAACCTGATTTGGGTTCCATTAGATTCCTTAGCTCGTTGCTACTTGTGAGACTTTCTTCTTGAGCTTAATTTGCCTTTCCAATGCCATCTATCTTGAATAAACTATTTTTCAAGAAAGATGGCATGTCGACTCACAATCACATTGTGGATCTTCTGGAAATGATAGAAATAATATCCTAATGACTCTTTAGGATATCCTATGAATCGAGCTCTAAAGGACCTAAACTCTAACTTGTCCGCCTTGTTGTCTTTTGACATGAGCCTGGACAACCCCAAATTCTGAGATGACTCAGACTTGGTTTCTTACCATGCCATATCTCATACGGTGTGGTAGGAACTGTTTTAGAGGAAACCCTATTCAGTAAATATATTGAAGTCATTAGACAATGATGTCCCCAAAAAAATTCAGGAAAGGTCTGTGAAGCTCATCATGGATCGAACCATATCTAATAGGGATCCAATTTTTTTCCATTCTGAAATTTCCATTGAGTTGAGGTGTTCCAGGTGGAGTCCATTGAGAGACTATGCCATTTTTCTTAAGATAGTCTAAAAATTTTTGACTAAGGTATTCACCTCCATGATCTGATCGAAGAACCTTAATAAATTTTTCTAGTTTAGTTTTTCTACTTTGATGTCTGAATTTCTTGAATCTTTTCAAAAGCTTCAGACTTATGTCTCATAAGATACACATACCCTATATCTAGATAGATCATCGGTAAAGGTGATGAAGTAGACAAAACTTGCCTCTGACCGGCACATCAAATGGGCCGCACACATTAGTATGTACTAGGGCAAGTAGGTCTGTGGCCCTTTCCCCATGTCCTACAAAAGGAAGTTTGGTCATTTTGCCATGAAGGCATGATTCACAAATTGGATATGACTCAAAAGTCAATAAACTCAATAGCCCTAAATTTCTCCAAATTTGTTAATCCTATCTTCTGCTATATGACCTAATCATAAGGTGCCATAGATATCTATCATTTGGACTATCCCTAGGTCGCTTTGATTCTATGGCATTCACATTTTTCTCGATATTAAAAATAGAAACATCAATATGTAACTGATAGAGATCATTTATAAGAAAATCACTTATGCAATTTTATTTCTTTCATAAAGAATATTACAATGGTCCTTAAAAAAACTAATTACATAGCCTTCTTGTACTAAACATGAAATAGAAATCAAATTCCTGCTTGTTGTAGGCACATAAAAATAATCTCTAAGAACTAGATCTAATCCTGATAATAATCAAAGAGGATAGATTTCCACAACCATAGCAGTAATTCTTACTCTATTTTTGATGCATAGGATCATCTCACCATCCCTCACCTTTTGCTATCCTCAAGACCCTGCATAGAAGTGCACAAGTAAGCACTAGAACTAGAGTCAAGCACCCAACTGGATGCAGAAGAAATTATAAGATTAGATTCTATAACAAGCATACATCCATAAGGACCTACCTCCTTGTTCTTTAGGCTAGCCAGGTAAAGAGGGTAGTTCTACTTCCAATGGCCATCAGTGTTGCAATGAAAATATTTTTTCTTTTCAGCCTTCTTCTTCGGCTCTGCCTTCTTCTTCTTTCCACCATCCACCTTCTACTTCTTCATGGACTTCTCTTTTCAAAAGACTTTCTCTTGAAAGAAGTCCACTCCGCAGCAAGCACTCAGCCCTTTGAATCTTTCATAGAGAGCTCAACTGTAACCAGTATGTTCATAAGTTTAGCAAAGGTATTTTACAATTTATGCATATGATAGTTCATGATGAACTATCTATACGCATCATTCAAAGACTGCAAAATTATATCAATCTATAGATCCTGATCTAACTTGACACCAAGCTTCTTAAGCTCTTCTAAGTCCTTGATCATCATCAGATAATGATCTTGGATCGACTGCCCATCATGCATCTAAGCATTAAAAAGTCTCTTAGTGACTTGATATTTGGCTGCGCGACTCTGTTCATCAAACAACTTTTGCAAGTAAGCCAATATTTGATGGCTAGTCTTAATGTCTTCATATTAGCACTAGAGCTCATCAGACATCGAACCCAACATATAATACCTGACTTTGTTATCTTCATCCATCCATTTTTCTAGAGATGCTCTCTGATCAGCGGACGGACGAGCTAGTAAAGTGGGAGGATCATGTTCCGATACATGAGTCAACTTCTCAAAATCCAAAATAATTTTGAAGTTTTGGAGCCAATCCCTATAGTCGAATTCGGTTAGTCTATGGGTGTCCAGGATACAGGCTAGTGGATTGGACGCAGATATTTTTCTATAAAGAGTTAAAGTTTCTAGTTAAATTTTATAATTAGACTTAACCAATTTATTTAAAAATTTTATTTTTAAATAAATTAAGCTTTCACTATTTACTCGGATTCCTATACTTCCTTAGTAGAGATGCAAAAATCTTCATGATTATAGATTTCTAGTGGGTGGTGCGATCCTACTGACTGGCTCACCACCTCATCTAACAATTATTGGTGATGGATTAACCGATGAGTGGACAACTCTTATCCAATAATTTTCTAATCATAGTACATCCAAACCTGGTCTCTAATTCATGAAGCTCACCATGCCCAAAATATTGCTTTAATTCTTAGTTACGTCAGACCTACCATCTGCACGAATTAGATTTTTAATTGGGTCTCTCACCATATCCAGAATATTGAGCCCAACCCATCCTCTGATCCGTAGCATCCAATGTCTAATAGATATGGTTGCATCTTCTCAGTGCAACTAAACCACTGTATCTAGCTGAAAACAATCAACCTCGGGAAGGATCCGCACATCTATAATGGTGGAAGATCTTAGACTTAATATTTTCTTAGAAAGATTTAATTTAAGTTCTTTTAAACTTGACTTCACTTAATAATTATGACTAACATAGTGGCATGGGTTGGCTCGAATTGTTAGCCACCTCAAATCAGAACATGATCGATACAAATGGCCAGGTAAGTGAGACCGTTGGAAGGGATATGCCATTAACTCGACAAGAATGCATTAGCTTCCAATTAAAAAAATCAATCGATCGTATTTGCCAGAATTACCTTAGACATCAAATTATCGAATCAAAATCAATCGGATTAGCTTACAATCTAGGCTCGAACCACGAAGCCAAATTAGGTCTTGACTTAATTGAGCGACATCTCAATATGATCCAACCTTGACCCAGACTTAATCTTATTAGGCTAGTCAAATCTAAACTTTCTTTAATCCTACCTAACCAACTCTTGATTCAGTTTGATCAACTGCTAGACCTAATTGAGCTATCCAAGCCCGAATCTAATTTTATGAATATATTTTAGATCTAAAAATTCATAATTTTTAGATCTAATTAATTATATAAATTTAATGCTTAATTAAGTTTAAATTTATGAATAAAATATGTAACAAAATTCTAGGATTTTAGGATCTAGAATTTTGTAGAAAATAAGTTCTGATTTTTTATTAAGGATGAATGCGCAGTATCCTTACACATCATAAGAACATCCCATCGAATGGAAGGAGAGGACCTTTAAATTCTACTTTATTCTTATGATCGGATGGCCAAGAAGAATATCTTAATCAAAAATATATTTTTTAAAATAAAATAAGTTAGATCTAAATTATATATCATATATACAATCAAAGATCTAACCTATACATGCCTTGCATACATCTCATGTATCATAATTCAATCAACCATGCTTGCTTTTAGATCTGAAATATCATATATTAAATCTAAAAAATAAAATTTTAAATTTGATCACATCAAAAATAAAATTATTCTAGACATTTTATAGAACTATTCTATAACTAATCTAACCATGCATCTTTCATATCTCATATGAATAAATTAAAAATTAAAAACTATATTTTCTATTTTTTAGATTTTGTTATAATAATTATAATATTAAAAAATAAAAATAAAATAAATTTAAAATTATATTTAATTAAATTAATAACATGATTATACTAGACTACACATAGAACTATTCTACTCCTAGTCTAGTCATACATCTCATACATTATAAATCAAAATCATATAATTTTTAATTTTTTAATTTTAGATCTAATCACATCTAATGTGACATATAAAATTTTTTAATATTAGATCATAAATAAAAATTAAATTAGATCTAAAATAGATCTGAAGAGCTGTTAACCAGGCTCTGATACTAGTTGAAGAAAAATCTGATTTTTCACCGTAGGATTGTCCATATCTGAGGTGGATTTTTCTAAAAAATTCTTAAATAATCTAATCAAATCTAAGAATTTTTAGATCTGATCATGATAATTTAATATTAAAAATTAAAATTAAAATTAAATTAAATTTAATTTTAAGTACCTGATTGGGTAATCTAATTATCCTGTGATGATCCTGATCGTTCCTGAGATTCTAGAAGGAGCCACGCATGTGCTTGGCCTCTACCAGTATCCACTCAAACAGGATCTAGATGTCTTTTTCTCATGAATCTTTTCTTCAAAGATTAGATCTGAATCTGATCTATAGATCTTTCAAAATAATTTCTGAAAGTAGCCCATCCATCTCACGAACACCATCACATAGATCCTGAATCTCGTGCCAAAAACCTTGGACCTTCTTCTTAGATTTATACCTAACTTTTTAAGAATGTAGAAGAGAGGGAGAGAGAGAGGATAGAGAGGGTGTGGGATATGGTATGGGTGATAGCACTTGGGCAAGGAAAATAATTTTGTGTGATGCATCCTCTTTGGCATGAGAAGGGGTTTTAAATCCAACACCATCTAGAGTCCCATTTGACCAAATAACCTCTTATTTGATTTCAAGGGACATCAAGGATTAAAATCCATGTGAAACACTAGATCCCACTTTGTTTTGTCTCCAAAAATCATTCAAAAAGTGGGCAACATGAGTAGATAAGGAAGAGTCCATTGCACCTAGGACTCTTCTCTTAAGAGTTTAATCCAAATCAAACTCTATCAAAATTTAGTCAAAACTCTACCATAAATTATAAAATTTGGCACGCCCATATCATGACTCGAGTCCTATCATATATCCAAAAATTAGAGCAAAATGATTTCTAAAGAATTTTCTAGAAGCATCTGATCAGGTGACCCTCAATTCTCTCAAATAGGTCAACTTTTGACCCTAGTCCAATTGCACTAGGAATGGATTAATTTCTATAATTAATCTAATCTAAACTAATTCCAATCAGCTAAAAATAAACTCATTTAAAATATAAGAATGAGTTAAATCAAATTTGACTCAGTTGCGATGAATCAGAAAGATTACAAAAGGAGAAAGTTAGGCTCAATCGTGTGCTAGCACGATTATCTTGAACTTGATTGGATCTAACCCAAATCAATCAATCTGGGTTAGCTCAATTGATAACATCCAGATCTAAACCTTTATTTGTGTGACCTAATTAGATTCAATTTCATATGATAATGAGATATGTCATGATCTCTATCATCAACATCATTAAAATATCTTTCAATGGACCAAAACTTTTTTGATTCATACAATTAGAATGATCGATCATCAAGATCATTCTAATTGCTCCCAAAATCCACTAGTAATACTTAGCAGTATATGGTGGCAACCCATCAGAACTGAAAGCGAACCTCTTGGTGCAGCTCGTTAAACCCAACATCCATCATATGCATTAATCATTTGATTTGAGTCCAATATGAAATCCTAATAGAAACTCTTTCTATCATCTTCACTCTACAATGGCCATGGGCTTAAGGACTCAATCTCATGATTATCATAGGACTACTCCTCATCTACCAAGGTAGATAGTTTGGTGCAATCCAATTCCAACAATAAACATGCTATAGCCAATATATACTTCAGGATTTCAAATGACTAGAAGATCGAGTTATGGTATAGTCAAACTATAATATTCTCAAGGTGAACTGCCAATGCACCTCTGGTCCAAGAACTAGACACACCACTACTACATCGAGCTAGTCATCGACGAGAAGGTAAACTTCCTTATATTGCTCGAGATGATCACGCTCAATACCCTCGTTCTCCAATAAGTATCTATTCTCTCACTCCAGTGTCTCCACACCATAGACTCAAGACACATCTATCCAAAGAAAGTGATCGTACATCAATCTTTTAGATCGATCACCAATCTCGTGATGATCCTATAGTCGAAAGCAGTTTATGAGTTAATTATGAAAATTTATGTCTTAAATTTTTAACTCTTGAAAATATGAATTATCATTATCATTAACTCAAAAGATGTATCATAGATATTTCAAATATACACTATGATAGAAAATAATTCTTTTATTAATTTATAGTCAAAATTATAAAATTATCCTTAGAAGTGTATTACAAGTGTCAGCCAATCTAGCTTCTAGTGTTGGAAATATGTTCTAAAGCCAATCATCAGTCTATTGATGATTAGGCAATATATTTATAATTGTATATGAATTATAAATTAATAAAAATTATTTTGATATTTTTCATCATAAATTTTATTGTCTTCTAATGAACTCTTATGTTGTGATGAAGTCCTTAGGACTATCTAAATTTGATAAAGAAGGATTTATCATTTAGTCCTTAAATTATTCATGATCAAAAGATATGTTGTTACTTAAGATGACAATGTTTATCGAGTTTAGGTCATTGTGTGCCATATAGATTGGTTGTCCTCGTAACCAAGGAGTGTTGAGACACTGATATGGCATGCAAGTGAGATGTATGGGTATATCTCCATTGAACATGATCAACTTTGAAGCTTTTCTCCTATCAATATTAGCTCTGATGGAATATGGATATAAGTATCCCTCCGACATGAGATCACCATGGTGACTTTCAAGCAACTCATTGTGCTTTGGTGCTGGACTACCTGAATTTTTAATTCAGTAATGGAAGATTTCTGGGCACAGTCAAGTACTTGAGGAGTCGATGTGTGTATCAAAATTGGATTGACCATTCTTGATTTTAGGAGCTGTATTCAATAGTATTTTAATTTAGCAAAGCCTTGGCTAGGGTAGTCCTTGTGAGGGGTCGCAGGACTAATTGCTTTGAGACATGATTTGGATGTATCCTTTAGGATTGACAAGCAAACCCTAAAGTCATCCTGTGCATAGAGGTCAAAGAGATAAATTATACAGTAACTATATTCATGTAGGTTTTGAATGTTGCGATTGTGACTATTCGACCTATCCGGATGTTGGATACCATTGCTAGATGCTGACTTTGATTAGTACAGAATTTGATTTCTGTGCTACCGACTTAGGTTCGGACCTGCAAAATCATACACATTAGAAGTTCCTACCTGATCTAATGGCTGGTATAGAGTTCCACTCAATTGGGACTCTACGATCAAAAGTCCTATTGGACTGGGACTCTTTGATTGAGAGTCCTATTGGGTTAGGACATTGAGTCTCAATGTCTAGGAGTTTATGGTCAAGAGTCCCACTGAACTAGGACTCTTCGACCAAGAGTCCTACTTCTCTGAGATTCTAAGTTCTATTTTTTTGGAACTCTATGATTGAGGGTTATGAATCTACAATCATGAGTTTCACTTATTTCGAATATCGGGATCAAGAGTTTCACTGGTTTGGGACTCTTCAATCAAGAGTTTCATTTTGATGGGACTTTATTGTCTGGATACCCACTAGATTTAGACTCTAGAATAATGAAAGATTTTATTAGTGATTTGATCACTAATTAACTTAATTTGATTGAGTAATTATTTTTGGATCAAGTCCAATTGAATTAGATTCAGTTGGATTTGACCCGATTAGGTTATGAGATGACCTAATTGCCAAGGAAGTATGATCCATGATTTGATCAGGAGTTAGACTTAATTAATTTCTAATTTGATTAGAATTTAACTAAGCCTAATTGAGCCTAAATTAGTTGAATTTAATCTTGTCTAATTGGGCCTAACCAATTTGGATTGGGTTGGTTGAATTGGATGAGAGGTTTTAAGATTGGTTTGACCTAGTCTTGACATGTGCCACATTACCCTTGTTTGTGCCATTCTATTCTCCATGAAAAAAGGTTTCTCATGAATGTTTTTCTATGTAAAGAGGGCTCACGCCCCTCCTTTGCACGTCTTAGAGA
The DNA here is from genome assembly GCA_006176705.1 of Cocos nucifera. Classification (NCBI taxonomy): domain Eukaryota; kingdom Viridiplantae; phylum Streptophyta; class Magnoliopsida; order Arecales; family Arecaceae; genus Cocos; species Cocos nucifera. The sequence goes on along the minus strand of QRFJ01002503.1, from coordinate 166,323 downwards.
GATAAGGTAAGATTAGTTGCCATTCAAATTCAAATAGAGTTTGAATTTGAATGAAACAACTCCCTTAACTTACCTTTACTCCACACTACCTTGACTTATGCGCCCTCTATAAAATTTCTGAATTTTTTTCTGGGCACAAGTTTTTATGAGACTCCTCTCTTCTAGTACATGAGCCCTTACATAGCCTAAAAAAAAATAATAAGAAAAAATCTGAGAAGAAAAATTAAGGGAAAAAACTTGGTGCTGGGGTTTGAGTGTTGCAAAGCCCTAGTTCATGATTTAGGGTTCCTATTTTGATTTTGTAAGATCTGAGTGTCAGATCTTTACAAAATTTTGTGGAGTGCTTCCTCATCCTATCTTCTATTCTTGTTGCTGATCCAGAGCATCCAAAGTTATAGTGGAGGGAGAATAAAACTGTTCGATCAGATCTAGCCGTAAGGAGCATTCTTCGTCAAGCTAGCACTAGGGAGGAGCAGATCAGGACCAGAAGCCTCATGTGGATGATCCATGGAGGCCAGACATTTGTGTGGCTGCGTCATGACCAGCACACCTCCTAGATGATGATCAGATCTTGGAGATCGACTACTCACGTAAGGTATTGTATTCTGAACACGTAGATGTAGTAAACTATTTACTGCATATTTTTTCTTTTGAAATCTATATAAATGCATGCATATTATGTTTAAATCTTTTTATGTAAGGTTTATTAATCTGATATGATCAGTAATTAATTAATTAGATTAATTAATTTTTACTATAATTTTTGCTATTTTTGAAAAAATTTTCGAAAGTAGCACTGTAAATCCTGTACTATTTCCTTCAAATGGTATTAGAGCATTGATTTGCTAAACATGATATACTTGCATGTTTAGATTGACAATTTAGATTTGATCTAAATATTAATCTAATAATCTAATTAATTAGATCTATAAATTAAAATCAAGATCGCATGGACTGAAGGTTGTCCTGTTATAGGATTTACCTCATATAATAAAAAGATTGTCCTAGTACATTGCTGATCAAAATCATTAATCATAAAATCTTAGATTTGATCTAATATTTTTATGATCTGATCAAATTAGGCTTTAATCTAATTTATGATCATGAATGCATATTTAGATAGGATCTAAAGTTTGAATCATGTTTTAGTATTATGTATTGTACATAGTTTCAGATTAGACCCTACAACTAGTATTATTTATGAATTGAGCTGATTTAATTTAAAATGAGTTGACTCAATTGGTGAACAATATTAAGTTATAAAGAACCTTTCAAAATTTAAAAAATATTTTTGAAATATTGAACTCTAACCCTCAGCCTATAAACTTAATTAAAATTAAGTAAAATAATTTAGTATCTAGAATTATGAATTAAGATCCTAAGTTATTAATCATAAACTTGTGGGTTATTGGGTTAGATGAATTAGGTCCATAAATTGAGTTAGACCTAAGGTTAGTTAAAGAATGGACTAATTTAGAGTAGTTGATCAAATCTAATTAAATGTTAATTTAGATTAGATCAAGAACTCTATAGACTTAATTACAATAGTTGTAGTTGGTCAAGTCCATGCCTTTAACGAGGACCAAATGGACTTGATTCGTGGCTACACGGTCGAATCCATAATTACTAGGTTGATCAAATTGAAACTAATAAATCGGATAGTATCTAAGGTAAGTCTGGTAGTTTGACCAGTGGTTTTTAATTGGGAGCTACTCGAATTGATTTGGTCTTTGACGAGTTAATGGCATATCCCTTCTATTGATCTCGCTTACCTGACCATCCTGATGAATTAGATTTTGATTAGATCGCTTAGTGATTTAGGCTCATCCATATCAATTAGGTAAATTAGTCTGACTGATTTAGGTGCTCCTAATGCCAGCTTAGATTAGATCTTTTTTAATCTAACTTTGTGAAGTCAGTGGGAGGATCGAAATTGGCTTACTGAATTTCTTCCTCTTCTTTAAATAAGTTAACTAAATCTTCTAAAATTATTAGATCTTTAAAAATGAAATAGTTATATAGATAACTATATCATAGCCTCCCATTAAGTTGAGTGATAATGGGTTCATTAATTTAATAATCGCTGGAGGTCCAAAGACTCGGTGCTTATTGATTAATGAAATTATCATTCATAAAATGATGATTTGATTAAGTCTTTCTGATAGTGGTTAGGTTGGTCGACCAAAGTCAGGCCTGAATATTTATTGGTTAGATAAGACCAAATATAGTCATATTAATGGTTAGACCTAACTGAATCTTTTCAGTGGAGGCCAAAGCCTACTGATTAGGTTTTTAGGGTAAAATTGATATTACTAAAAATTATTTAGAGAAATAATTAATTTTAAATCTATCCATAGGTGTACATGGGTTGACCAACCAAAGTTGGACTCATGTGTAGTCTATGTGGATTCTAGTATCCACTAAGAAATTAAAGTAATTTCTCGAATTGGAGGTACCAATTCGTATAAAATAGTGGGAGAATCTTTAGACTAAAATCCAAATTTTTAGGATAATTGATTCATATACTAATTAGATTTGATTTTTTTTTTATGTAGAAATGGCCACTAACGTCTCCCTCTGATCATTGTTAAATAATGATAAATTAATGAGACCCAAGTACGACAGCTGGTATCATAAGTTGAAAATTATCCTAGAGCATGAGTGGATTCTTTATGTCATAACAGATCCAGTACCTGAGGAGCTAGCTCCGAATGCTAGAGGAGCGGTCCAAGACACTTATCAAAAGTGGCTCAATGACTGCACCACCGATTGGTGATAATGCTGGCGGTAATGAACGACAAGTTCAACCATAGGTTCGAAAATGCCCAACCACAGGAGATGCTTCAAATGTTGAATGACTCTTTTGGCATACCTGACGACATTGAAAGGCACAAAATAAGTTGTGTCATTTTCAATGATCGGATGAGAGACGGGACCTCAGTCACCAATTATGTATTGCACATGATCGAGATGATTGAGCACCTTAGCAAGCTGGGCTTTCTCCTGCACAAGCAGCTCGGTAAGGATGCGATCCTTAATTCCTTTCCTAAGTCCTTCCTCCCCTTTCTAACTCATTTTAGAATGACAAAGCTTGTAGTCAACTACCATGGCTTGTTGGGGTTGCTGCTGAACTTTGAGATGGATCACCAACTCCACAAGGAGATGGTGAATGTAGTGGAAGAGTTTTCTTCTGGTCGTCGACCCTTTAAGAAAGGAAAGAAGAACAAGAAGAAGAAGAACAAGAAGGTGTAGCCAAATGCCAGGATGACTGTGCAGGATCAGACTAAGAAGCGCAAGCCCGATCAGAGCTAGGTGAAGTGCTTCTTATGCAAGAAGCAGGAGCATTGGAAGAGAAACTATCCTCTATACATTGCCTCCCTAGACCCGAACAGGCCGAGGAAGAAGCAAATAATTACTGGATAAGGTAATTATATGATAACATCATTCAATTTTTTTTTATTTGATTCTACTGCCTGGGTATTAGATACTAGAAGCTCTTATCATATTTGTAATTCTATGCAGGGCTTGTAGGTTAGTAGGAGATTTGATCAAGATGAGAGATTTCTGAATGTTCGAGATAGAAGATAAGTTCCAATTCTAGCTTTAGAAATCATGAACCTTGTAATCAATTCAAATAAAGTTATTTTTAATGAATGTCATTTTTGTCCAACTTTCTTATTGAATGTCATTTCTGTAGGCCTTTTGGCCATGAATAATTTTGAAATATCAATAAAAAAAATTTTGTAATGTCATTTTGTATGATGTTATAATTTTTATTAGATAATTGAATAACGGTATTTATTTATTAACTATGCCTATTAACGTGGTTCAATCCTTTAGTAAATATCCTAGAATTAGTGATGTGTCCGAAGTCTACCTTTAGCACTGTAGGCTGGGTCATATTAACAAAAATAGAATAAACATGTTAGCTCAAGAAGGAATTCTTGAGATTAGTGATTGTGACTTTGTCATTTTACTTGGAGATTTGAATGTCCCAAGTCACCTTTTACTGAAAAAGGTGAAAGAGCCACTGAACTCTTGAGTCTAGTACATTCAAATGTATGTGGACCTATGAGCTCAAGTGCCAGAGATGGATATTTCTACTTCATAACCTTCACAGATGACCTATCGAGGTATGGGTACATCTATTTAATGAAGCATAAGTCGGAGTCATTTAAAATATTCAAACTATTTCGAAATGAGGTAGAGAAGCAAACTGAAAAGAGTATTAAAACTCTTCGGTTTGATTGAGGGGCTGAGTACCTTTCCAATGAGTTTCTGATATATCTAGGAGAGAATGAGATTCTCTCCCAATGGACTCCTCCTAGAATACCACAACATAATGGTGTGTTTGAAAGAAAAAATTGGATCCTATTGAACATGGTTTGATCCATGATGGAGTTTGCTGGTTTGTCGATCTTCCTATGGGGATATGCGCTCGAGTCAGCTTATTACATTCTAAATAGGGTTCCAAGTAAATCTATTAATAAAACACCATATGAGATATGGATAGGGTATAAGCCAGTGCTCTCACACCTTAGGGTTTGGAGGTGTCCGGCTTATGTCAAACGTTTAATGACAGACAAGCTTGGACCTAGGTCTGATAAGTATAGTTTTATAGGTTACCCAAAAAAAACCAAAGAATACTACTTCTACCTTGCTAATGAGCAAAAATTATTTATCAGCCTTAAGACAGTCTTTTTAGAAAAGAAGTTTTTTGGTGAAGAAACTAATACCTCTATGGATGTAATGCAGAGAAGAAATTCGATGAGAATGATCAAGACCCGATCACCTATATGGATATAATGCAGAGATCAAACTCTGAGAAATGGCTTGAGGTCATAAAATCCGAAATGGAATCTATGAAGGTCAACGATGTATGGACATTAGTTGACCCACTCGAAGGGATAAAATTCATAGGATATAAGTGGATCTTCAAAAATAAAAATGGCACAGACAAAAAGGTGAAAACCTATAAAGCTCATTTGGTTACCAAAGAATATCATCAACGTTATGGTATTGACAATGACGAGACGTTCTCTCCTATAGCAATGCTCAAAACCATTCAGATTATGCTTGCCATTGCTGCCCATCTGGACTATAAAATCTGGCAAATGGATGTGAAAATGGCTTTTCTAAACAAAGAGTTGGATGAAAAGGTGTATATGATATAGCCTGAAGGATTCACATCCATAGATGAGTCTAAGGTATGTAGGCTTCAAAGGTTCATTTATGGACTAAAGTAGGCATCTTGGAGCTGGAACATACAATTTGATAGAACAATCAAAATGTATGGCTTCATTAAGAATGAAGAGGAGCCTTGTATATATAAGTGGACTAATGGTCTAGCAATAGTATTCCTAATATTGTATGTGGATGATATTCTCTTAATCGAGAATGGTGTCCCTGCATTACAAGGAATAAAGATCTGACTGTCATCACAATTCTCCATGAAAGATCAGGGAGAAGCTTCCTACATCCTAGGGATGAAGATCTATAGAGATAGATCTAAAAGATTGCTTTGATTATCCTAGTTTACGTACATTGACATTGTACTGAAATGGTTCAGCATGGAGAATTCCAAGAAAGGCTATCTATCGATAGATCATAGATTTTTTCTTTCAAAGTGGGATTGTCCGACAACACCTCTAGAAAGAGAATGTATGAATAGAATACCATAGGCTTCGATAGTGGGTTCTATAATGTACGCCATGATATGTATGTGATTAGATGTGGCATACTCACTAGGCTTAGTGAGTAGATACCAATCTGATCCAGAAGAGAACTACTGAAAGGTTGTTAAAACCATTCTGAAGTATTTAAGAAATACTAAGGATCAGTGGCTTGTATATGGTGAATCGAACTTGAAATCTATGGGGTTCATAGACTCCAATTTTTAGTCTGATTATGATGATAGCAAGAGTGTGTCGGGATATATATTTATCCTTAATGGTGGGATTATCTGCTGGAAGAGTTTCAAGCAATACACTGTGGCTGATTCAATTTATGAGGCAGAGTATGTCATTGCATCAGATGCTGCCAAAGAAGCGGTGTGGCTGAGAAAATTCATCACCGAGCTTGGAGTAGCACCCTCCCTTGATGGTCCAGTTCTACTCTATTGTGACAGCTCTAGAGCCATTGCTCAGGCGAAGAAACCAAAGACACACTAGTAGATAAAGCATATTCTACGCCGCTATCACCTTGTTCGAGAAATTATGGATCAAGATGATGTCGACCTTCAGAAGATCGATGGAAAGGAGAACCTGACTGACCCATTCACTAAAGCTATTATGGTGAAGGAGTTCAATGACTTCAAGTTCAAGATAGGTATTAGATACTGTACTGATTGACTTTAGTCCAAGTGGAAGATTGTTGGGAATATATTCTAAAGCCAATCGTTAGCCTGTGGTGATTGGGCTATACATTTGTAATTATATATGAATTATAAATTAATGAAAGTTATTTTGATATTTTTCATCATAAATTCTGTTGTCTTCTAATGAACTCTTGTATTGTGATGAAGTCCTTAGGACTATCTAGATTCGACAAAGGAGGATTTATCGTTTAGTCCTTAAATTATTCACGAACAAAAGATATGTTGTTACTTAGGATGACAACATTTATCGAGTTTAGATCGTTATGTGCCATATAGGTTGGTTGTCCTCATAACCAAGGAGTGTTGAGATACTGGTATGGCATGCAAGTGAGATGTATAGATACACCTGCACTGAACTTGATCAATTCTGGAGCTTTTCTCCTATCAAAATTAGCTCCAATGGAATATGGGTATAAGTGTCCCTCCAACCTGAGATCACCATGGTGACTTTCAAGCAACTCATTATGCTTTGATGCCGGACTACTTGAATTTCTAATTTAGTGATGGAAGGTTTCTAGGCACAATCAAGTACTTGAGGAGTCAGTGCGTGTATCAAGATAGGATTAACCACTTCTGATTTTAAAAGCTATGTTCAATAGTATTTCAATTTGGCAAAGCCTTGGCCAGGGTAGTCCTTGTGAGGGGTCACTTGATTAATTTCTTTGAGACACAATTTGGATGTATCTTTTAGGATTGATAGTCAAATCCTAAAGTCATCCTATGTACAGAGGTCAAAGGGATGAATTATATGGTAACCATATTTACGTAGGTTCTAAATATTATGATTATGACTATTCGATCTATCCGAATGTCGAGTACCATTGCTAGATGGTCACTTAGATTAGTACAGAAATTGGTTCTATGCTCTAGCTTAGGTTCGGACCTGCGGAGTCACACACATTAGAGGTTCCTACCTAATTTGATGGCTAGTGAAGAGTTCTACTCGACTGAGACTCTATGGTCAAGAGTCCCACTAGATTGGGACTCTTTGATCGGGAGTCCTACTGGGTTAGGACACTTGAGTCTCAATGTCTAGGAGTCTATGGTCAAGAGTCCCACTGAACTGGGACTCTTTGACCAAGAGTCCTACTACTCTGGGACTCTAAGTCCTACTTGTCTGAAACTCTATGATTAAGGATTATGACTCTACAATTATGAGTTCCACTTGTTTCGAACAATGGGATCAAGAGTTCCACTGGTTTGGGACTCTTCGATCGAGAATTTTGACTCTTCGATCAAGAATTTTATTTTGATGGGACTCTATTATCCAAACACCCACTGGATTTGAACTCTAGATTTATGAGAGATTTTATTAGTGATTTAATTCCTAATTAACTTAATTTGATTGAGTAATTATTTTTGGATCAAGTTCAATTGAATTAGATTCAGTTGGGTTTGACCCCATTAGATTTTGAGATGACCTAATCACCGAGGAAGTATGATCCCTGATTTGATCAGAAGTTGGGCTTAATTAATTTTTAATTTGATAAGGATTTAACTAAGTCTAATTGAGCCTAAATTAGTTGGGTTTTATCTGATCTAATTGGGCCTAACCAATTTGGATTGGGTTGGTTCAATTGGATGAGAGATTTTAAGATTGGTTTGACCTAGTCTTGACATGTGCCACATCACCCTTGTTTATGCCATTCTATTCTCCACGAGAATAGATTTCTCATGAATATTTTCCCATGAAAAGAGGGCTCATGCCCCTTCTTTCCACGTCCTAGAGAGATAAGGTAAGATTAGTTTCCATTCAAATTCAAATAGAGTTTGAATTTGAATGAAACAACTCCCTTATCTTACCTTTTCTCCACGCCACCTTGACTTGTGCGCCTTCTATAAAATTCCTGGAATTTTTTTCTATGCACAAGTTTTTTTAAGACTCCTCTTCTCTGGTACATGAGCCCTTCCATAGCTTGAAAAAAAATAATAAGAAAAAAATCTGAGAAGAAAAATTAATGGAAAAAACTTGGTGCTAGGGTTTGAGTGCTGTGCAGTCCTAGTTCATGATCTAGGGTTCCTATTTTGATTTTGTAAGATCTGAGTGTCAGATCCTTACAAAATTTTGTGGAGTGCTTCCTCATCCTCTCTTCTATCCTTGCTACTGATCCAGAGCATCCAAAGTTACGATGGAGGGAGATCAAAACTATTCGATCATATCTATCCGTCAGGAGCATTCTTCATCGAGCTAGCACTCGAGAGGACTGATCAGGACCAGGATCCTCATGTGGATGATCCATGGAGGCCAGACATTTGTGTGACTACATCATGATCAATGGACCTCCTTGATGATGATCAGATCATGGAGATCGACTACCCACATAAGGTATTGTGTTCTGAACACGTAGATATAGTAAACTATTTACTGCATATTTTTCCTTTTCAGATCTATATAAATGCATGTATATTATATTTAGATCTTTTTATATAGGATTTATTAATCTTATATGGTTCATAATTAATTAATTAGATTAATTAATTTTTGTTGTAATTTTTACTATTTTTGAAAAAGTTTTTAAAAGTAGCACTATAAATTCTGTACTATTTTCTTCATCTAGGATACACATCTAACAAACTCCCACTTGACCTAAAGCCAATTGGCTACAAATTTAAGTCCTATTTTCTTAAGATGGGCTTCAATCTTCTGCTAGCTCAATGGCTTTCTCAGTAGGTCAGCAGCATTGTCTGCAATGTCGACACTCTTAACCTCGACGTATCCCTTTTCGAGGTAATCATGGATCAGATGGTATCGCCACTCGATGTGCTTGTATTTTTGATGAGACCTTGGCTCCTTAGCTAGGACTATGGTGTCATTATTGTCGTAGTATGGAGGAACGGCATATGATGGCATCACTCCAAGCTCTATAATGAAGTTCTTATACCAGAATGCCTTTTTTGCAGCAATGATGTATTCTGCTTTCAGGGTAGAATCTGCTATCACCGTCTGCTTGAAACTCTTCCAACTGATAGCTCCATCATTACAAATAAACAGACTTCTAGATGTTGACTTTTGATCATCTATGTTGGATATAAAATTCGAGTCTGTATATCCCTAGACCTAGAGTTCTTCATTACCAAAAATTAGAAATATATCCTTAGTCCTTCTCAAGTACTTAAGGATATAATTCACAGAAGTCCAGTGCTCTTTGCCTAGATTCGACTGATACCTACTTGTAACACTCACAGCATGGGCAATATCTGCTCATGTATATAGCATGGCATACATGAGGCTCCCTATTGCTGAAGCATAAGGGATCTTGCTCATGTGTTCAATCTCCTCAAGTGTATTAGGACACATCTTCTTGGAGAGATGAATACCATGTCTAAAGGATACTAAACCCCTCTTAGAGTTTTTCATGCTGAACCTCTTCAGCACCTCCTCTATGTACATTTTTTGTTAGAGACCCAGCATCCTATTCGGTCTATCCCTATAGATCTTAATTTTTAGAATAAAGGATGCCTCTCCTAGATCTTTCATAGAGAACTCCTTAGACAACCATATTTTGACTGTAGTCAACATAAAAATATCATTTCCAATTAGGAGGATGTCATCCATGTATAGTACGAGGATGACAACAGCGTTTCTACTGATCTTTTTAAAAACATAGGGCTCCTCCTCATTTTTGATGAACCCAAACAATTTGATTACATCATTGAAATGAGCATTCTAGCTTCGAGATGCTTGCTTAAGTCCATATATGGACCTTTGTAGCTTATATATCTTGTGATCATCATCACTGGATGTGAAACCTAACGGTTATTCCATATAGATATCTTCCTCAAGATATCCATTTAAGAACATCATTTTTACGTCCATCTATCATATTTCGTATTCAAAATAGATTGCAATAGTAAGCAATGTACGGATGAATTTGAGCATGACTATTGGCAAAAGTATCCTGATAGTCAATGCCTTCGCACTGACTATACCCTTTCACTATAAGCCTTGCTTTGAATGTCTCTATATTCCCATCGACACCTATCTTTCTCTTGAAGATCCATTTACACCCAATAGGTACTATACCTTTAGATAGATCTACCAAGGTCCAGACTTGGTTCGAATACATTGAGTCAATCTCTGACTTCATTGCCTCTAACCATTTTTCGGAGTCGATATCTGATATCCCTCATCATAGATTTTAAGATCATTACCATGAATCCCATTTTCTATGAGAAATATTTTTTCTACATCCTCTGAGATAGTACCTAAATACCTTTCAGGAGGATGAAAAATTCTACTTGATCTATGAGGTGGAGGAGGTAGTGTTTGAGTTGGCTCAATCTGATTAGGTTACACATGTTCCTTAGCTCGTGGCTCTTGAGAGACTTTCTCCTCGAGCCTAATCTACCTTCCGATGCCATCATCATGAATAAACTATTTTTTAAGAAAGATGGCGTGTCGACTCACAATCACATTGTGATCTTCCAAAAGATAGAAATAATATCCTAATGACTCTTTAGGATATCCAATAAACCAAGCTCTAAAGGACCTAGACTCTAATTTATCCACCTATTATCTCTTGACATGGGCTGGACAATCCCAAATTCTGAGATGATTTAGACTTGATTTCTTACCATGCCATATCTCATATGGTATGGTAGGAATGATCTTAGAAAAAATTCTATTCAGTAAATATATAGTGGTCATTAGACTATCCGTGAAACTCATCATGGATAGAACCATATCTAACAGGATTCGATTTCTCCATTCTAAAATCCCATTGAGTTGAGGTATTCTAGATGGAGTCCATTGCGAGACTATGCCATTTTTCTTAAGATAGTTTAGAAATTTTTAACTATGGTATTCGCCTCATCGATTTGATTGAAGAATCTTAATGAATTTTTCTATTTATTTTTTTATTTTGAGTCTGAACTTTTTGAACTTTTCAAAAGCTTTAGACTTATGTCGCATTAAATACACATACCTGTACCGAGATAGATCATCAATAAAGATGATGAAGTAGACATAATTGCCTCTGGTCGGCACATCAAATGGCCTCACACATTAGTATGTATTAGGGCAAGTAGGTTTGTGGCCCTTTCTCCATGTCCTACAAAAGAGAGCTTGATCATTTTGCTATGAAGGCATGATTCATAAATTGAATATGACTCAAAAGTCAACAGACTCAATAGCCCAAATTTTTTTAATTTGTTAATCCTATCTTTAGTTATATGACTGATAAGTATAATAAATTTATTAATAAAAATATTAATTTATTAATTAATTTATATTAATTTTTAAAAATTATTAATCAATTTATATATAATTTTTGAGAAATTCATATTTTTATTAATTAAAAAATTAATTAAAAAATAATAAAAAAAATAAAAATTAAAAAAAATAAAATTTTATTATCAATAGAAAGAGCTCATTTTTTTGATATGAAATAAATTTCAAATAAAATGGAGCTAAAATGGAAAAGATATGAATTTTGAAAGATATAAAATAAATAAAAATTAAATAAAAAAAAAAGAAAATGGCTCAGTCGGCTCCGTAAGCCGAGCCACCAAGCCAAGCCAATGACCTAGCCTAAGGTGCCAAAGATACCTATCATTTAGACTATCCCTAGGTCACTTTGATCCTATGGTATTCATGGTTTACTCGATATTAAAAATAGAAATATCAATATGTAATTGATAGAGACCATTTATAAAGAAACCACTTACAATTTTATTACTTTCATAAAGAATATTACAATGGTCCTTAAGAAAACTAATTACATAGCCTTCTTGTACTAAACATAAAATAGAAATCAAATTTTTGCATGCTACAAGCACATAAAAATAATCTCTAAGAACTAAATCTAATCCTAATAGTAATCGAAGAGGATAGATTTCCACGGTCATAGCAGCAACTCTTGCTCTATTTTTGATGCATAGAATCATCTCACCATCCCTCAGCCTCATGCTATCCTCAAGATCCTACATGGAAGTGCATAAGCACTAGAACTAGAGTCAAGCATCCAGCTGGATGTAGAAATAATCATAAGATTAGATTCTATAAAGAGCATACCTCCAGAAGGACCTACCTCCTTCTTATTCTTCAAGCTGGCCAGGTAAAGAGGACAGTTCCACTTCCAGGGGCCGTCAATGTTGCAATAGAAATATTTTTCCTTATCGGCCTTCTTCTTCGGCTCTACCTTCTTCTTCTTCCCACTATCCATCTTCTTCTTCTTCATGGACTTTTTCTTCTTTTCAAAAAAAATTTTCTTAGAGAAAGTCCTCTCCACAGCAAGCACTTAGCCCTTTGAAGAGAGCTCAGCTATAACTAGCATATTCATAAGTTTAGCCAAGGTATTTTATAGTTTATGCATATGATAGTTCATGATGAACTACCCATACGCATCAGTCAGAGACTATAGAATTATATCAATCTGCAGGTCCTGATCTAACTTGACACTGAGCTTCTCAAGTTCTTCTAAGTCCTTGATCATCATCAGATAATGATCTTGGACCGACTGTGTGAGCTCAGAAGTGGTACTCCCAAGTCATGAAAATATGAGAAGATAGATCATGGAAAGATGAAAGCAAGCCGGAAGAAAAATCAGCTCTTCTAGCAAAGTTCAGAAACTAGGCTAACTCACCCTGAGACTGAGCCTACTAAGTTGGAAATTGGGCCAGCTCAATTCAGGACTGAATCAGCTAGATTTTAAAGAAAAATCTAGATAGAATGCAGCATTTTTGAGCTATTGACATAGTATACAACTAGGTCGGCTCAGTCACAGATTGAACCGACCCAGTTACAGGTTAGCTAGCTCAGTCTGAAACTAGACCGACTCAATTTTTATAGATTATTATTTTGTGTACGTGGATTATTTCAGTTTGGAAAGTTTTTCTATGAGCTTGGGCTTGATCCTTTGTAAAGTATATATACTGAAAATAGGTCAAGGTTGTAAAAAGTGCTAAAATATACTGAATAAAAGCTCTTTTCTTCCAAAAATCTTTTCTTTGCTTCTTCTCTATTTCTTGAATTGTTTGATCATGCTTCTACATTAATCTTTGAGAAGTACTTTCTTATTGCTTGGCTAATCACCAATGGCCATGTCAATCCGTGTGGGAAGAGCATGCATTCCCGACATTTGGTATTAGAGTGATGTTGCATGGAAGAAAGGAAAATACCTAGAATTTACTACATCCAGGATCTGTTGCATCAGGTTTTATCCTAAAACTTCTAGTTTGCTTTGTGGTTATCTCTAGATTGAGGTGGAGATTGTTTACATGGAGGAACGGTGATACAGAAGTTTAGAAAGAGGATCTAGGGCTAGTCTGGTGTGTGAGATCGTGAAGGATATTAGGGATCTATTCTTGACTTGTTTGAAGTCATGTGATCAAGTGGATTCAAGATGGATTTTGAGAAGTTCGATGGCAAAGAAAACTTTACTCTATAGCAGCAAAGAGTAAAAGACTTGTTGGTTCAGCAGAGGATCTACAAGATCTTGACAAAAGAAAGGCCAAAAAAGAACAATGCTGAGGATTGGGAAGAGTTGAAGAAAATTGCTTTTAGCACAATCTGGATGTGCTTGGTCGATCAGGTTTTGCCCAAGATTTGCATAGAAACTACGGCAAAGAGGCTCTAGGAGAGACTAGAAAACACATACATGAGGAAGAACATGACGAACAAGTTGTGATTGAAGAAATAGCTGTATAGTCTAAGGATGCCCAAAGGCGAAGATCTTATTGCACATATCCAAAGGTTTAATCAGGTGTGTTCTAAGGTGATGAGTTTGGATGTAAAGATCGATGAAGAGGATCGGGCATTGCTGCTATTATGTTCTCTCTCAGGTTCGTATGATGGTCTCATAACAACTTTAGTTTATGCAAAGAAGATCCTGAACTATGAAGAGATTGTTGGTGTGCTTAGATCAAATGAGCAAAGAAAAAGGATCTGCAAGGGAGATCCTAAGTCTGAGATCTTGGCTGTGAATCAAAGACAGAAAAGATCAAAGGAAAAGACAAGAGAAAAATCCAAGGGCAGGTCAAAGTCTCATGATCAAAGGAAGATGATATTGAAATATTATAAATATCATCAGCCTGGACACTTGAGAAGAGATTGTTCCCTTTTGAGATCAAAAAAAGAAAAGGCCAGCAAGGAAGATGATACAGCTTTTGTGAATAATGGAGAAGACCTGCTAGTTGTATCAGATGGATCCATAAAGTACGATACTATATGAATATTGGATTCAGCATGCTCGCACCACTATACTTCTCATCGAAAGTGGTTTACTATCTATCAGAAGGTCGATGGTAGAAATATCAATCTTGGAGATGATCACTCATGCAAAATAGCTGAAATTGACTCTATTAGGATGAGGATGTACAATGGGATCATTCGTACATTATCAAATATCAGGTATGTACTGAAGTTGAAAAAAAATTAATTTTTTTGGGCTACTTGGAGGAGCAGGGTTATACTTTTAGCAGCCAGGCTGGGATTGGATGTCTGAAAATTTTCAAGAGAGCTTTGGTGGTAATGAGAGGTAGAAGATTGAGCAACAATCTTTATAGAATGGAAGGCTCAGTGGCAAATGATAGTGCAGAGATGCTAGCAGTGGCACAGGAGGAGCAGATTTTATATCAGCTATGGTACTATCGGATGGATCATATGAGTGACCGTGGGCTCACTGAACTAAGTAGAAGAGGTATGATCCCAACCTTGAAGAAGGAGGGCACAAATCTTGGTGAGCCATGCATCTTTGGCAAATAGCATAGGATGAAGTTTGCTAGAAGTACCAATCACAGTGAGGGAGTGCTAGATTTAGTGCACTCAAATGTATGGAGATCAGCTCCTATATCAGCTAGAGGTGGGGCAAAATACTTTGTCACTTTCAATGATGATTTCTTAAGGAAGGTATGAGTTTATCTGATCAGAAAAAAAATCAAAGATGTTTGCCCGATTCAGAGCCTGGAGAATTAAAGTAGAGAAGGAGTCAGGAAGACAGATGAAGTGTCTAAGGTCGAACAATGGAGGAGAGTATACTAGCCTAGAGTTCAGGAGGTACTATGATGAAAATGACATCAAACGCCATTACACGGTGAAGATGACTCCTCAGCAGAATGGTATCACAAAAAGGATAAATCGGACACTGATCGAGAAGGCACGGAGTTTGAGGCTACAGACATCACTCCCAAAGTTCTTTTGGGGTGATGCTCTAATTTTTTCTTATTTTTTTTGTGAATAGGTCCCCTCATTATAAGCTGAATGGAGGCATTTCAGAAAAGATCTAGAGTGGAAAGAAGGTGGAGCTTGGCCATCTGAAAGTCTTCGATTGCACAGCCTATGCACATATGGAGGCAACCGAGAGGAGCAAATTGGATCCAAAATCTCAAAAGATGACATTCATAGGGTATCCACAAGGGGTCAAGGGATATCTACTATGGGACTCTCAGGCACAGAAGTCAGTGATCAGCAGAAACGTTATCTTTGATGAGAAGAGCATTTTAAAAAGATCTAGGATAGATGGACCTAAAGAAACAGAGGTGAACAGCGGTGGCCAGTCAGAGAATGATGGCATGTAGGTTACATCCACTTATAGGAGTGTTCCTATTGAGGTGGAGCTAGGTAGAAAAGTATAGTCTCAGATTGAAAATCAGCATGGAGGGCTGGTAGTTCAGACAGATGTACAAGAGCAACCACAGACTTCAAGTAGAGATGTGCCAGTGGGAGTGGCTTTACATAAGCCCCAGCATACTATTAGGAGATCGGTCAGATATGGCATTGATGAGGCTATCTCCTATGTACTCATCACTGCTAATGGAGATCTAGAGAATTATATAGAAGTCATGGAGAATGAGAATCATGATTCATGGATACAGACCATGATGGAGGAGATGGAATCACTTGAGAAGAATCAGACATAGCAGCTGATGGATCTTCCAGAGGGTGCTCGACCTATTGGCTCAAAGTAGGTGTTCACAAAGAAAGAAGCATCTTCAGAACAAGGTGGAGTCAGATTCAAAGCAAGGCTGGTAGCAAAGGGATACTCACAAAGAGAAGGGATTGACTACACAAAAATTTTCTATCCTATGGTGCGTTATACATCTATTCAAGTTTTGCTGTCACTTATGGCACAACATAACATGAAATTGGAATAGATGGACGTGAAGATGGCCTTCCTTCATGGAACTTTGGAGGAATGAATCTATATGAAGTAACCAGATGGTTTCATGGAGATGGAACAGGAAGAAAAGATGTGTTTACTCAGAAAGTTTTTGTATGGCTTGAAATAATCCCCTCGTCAGTGGTATCGAAGGTTTGATAGCTTTGTCTTGAGCCTAAGTTTCAGCAGATGTGAACATGATTGTTGTCTACGTCAAGAATGTAGATGAGGAGGATGTCCTATACCTGTTATTGTATGTAGATGATATGCTTATAGCCAGTAGAAGCATGGATGCTGTGAAAAGGTTAAAAAAGACATTATCATCTGAGTTTGAGATGAAGGATTTGGATCCAGCTGAAAAAATTCTTGGAATGAAGATTTGCAGAGATAGGTGCAAAGGAGTGCTCCATTTATCATAAGAAAAGTATGTCCAAAAGATTCATGAGAGATTTGGGATGGAGAAGGCTAAACCTATAGAGACCCTATTGCCGAGCCATATGTCTTTCTCCAAGTTATAGAGCCTCCAGTCAGAAGAGGAGAGAGAGTACATGGAATGAGTCTCTTATGCAAATGCTGTAGATAGTATGATGTATACTATGGTGTGTTGTAGATTAGATATAGCACATGCAATGAGCACGGTTAGTAGATACATGGCTAACCCTGGGAAGGAATACTGAAAAGCATTAAAATGGATATTGAGGTATCTGCATGGAACAAGAAATTATGATTTGGTATTTGGTGGGCAGTCGAGAGGATTTGGAGAACAATCTATGAAGATGTGTGAAGGTTTAGATACTTTGGAAGGATTTATTGATGCAAATTATGCTGGTGATCTTGATACAAGGAGGTCTACTACTGGATACCTCTTCTATGTATATGATTGACCGATATCTTGGAGATCAATCCTTCAGCCAATCACGCCCTTGTCTACCACAGAGGCTGAGTACATTGGGATAACGGAGATTGCAAAAGAAGCCCTTTGGCTTAGGAGGCTGATTGATAAGTTGGGGGTAGAGTAGAGCTAGGTTACACTGTTCAATGATAGTCAGAGTGCTCTATTATTGGCACAGAACCCAGTCTATCATGCACGAACAAAGCATATAGATGTGAGATACCACAAGATCAGAGAGCTGGTACAAGAAGGTAAAGTAAAACTGATAAAGATCCATACCAAGGAGAATCAGTCTGATGCACTCATGAAGGTACTCTCCAGTGACAGCTTTCAGAGATGTGTGGCACGGATGGATCTATTGAGAAGAGATGAGTTCACAAGGACTTGAAAGCAGCAAGGTGGAGAATGTGAGCTCAGAAGTGGTACTCCCAAGTCTTGAAAACATGAGAAGACAGGTCATGGGAAGATGGGAGTGAATCGAAAGAGAAATCAGCTCTCCTAGCAAAGTTCAAAAATTGGGATGGCTCACCCTGAGATTGAGCTGGCTAAGATGAAAACTGAGCCAGCTCAATCCAGGACTGGGTCGGCTAGGTCTCAGAGAAAAATCCAAATAAAAAGTAGCATTTTCAGACTGTTGGCATGGTACACAATTAGGTCGGCTCAGTCCCATACTGGGTCGGCTCAGTCTGGGACTGAGTCGACCCAATCATAGGTTAGCCGGCTCAATCTGAAACTGGGCTGGCTCAGTTTTTACAGATTATTATTTTGTGTACGTGGGTTGTTTGGGTTTGAAAAATTTTTCTATGAGCTTGGACTTCACCCTTTGTAAAGTATATATACTGAAAATAGGTCAAGGTTGTAAAAAGTGCTGAAATATACTGAATAAAAGCTCTTTTCTCTCGAAAATCTTTTCTTCTCGTCTTCTCTATTCCTTGAATTGTTTGATCATGCTTCCACATTAATCTCTAAGAAGTAGTTTCTTGTTGCTTGGCTAATCACCAACGATCGCATCGATCCATATGGAAAGAGCGTGCATTTTCAAAACATGCCCATCATGCATCTGAGTCTTAAAAAGTCTCTTAGTGACTTGATATTTGGCTGCACGACTCTGTTCACCAAACAACTCTTGTAGGTGAGCCAATATTTGGCAGCTAGTCTTAATATCTTCATATTGGCACTGGAGCTCATCAGACATCAAGCCCAATAGGTAATACCTAGCTTTGTTATCTTCGTACGTCTATTTTTTCAGAGATGCTCTCTGTTCAGTAGACGAATGAGCTGGTAAAGTGGAAGAATCCTATTCTAACACATAAGTCAACTTCTCAAAATCCAAAATAATTTTAATATTTCAGAGCCAAACCTTGTAGTTAGATCCGGTCAGTCTATGGGTGTCCAGGATACGGGCAAGTGGATTGGATGCAAATATTTTCCTATAGAGAGTCAAAGTTTCTAATTAGATTTTGTAATTAGACTTAATCAATTTATTTAAAAATTTTATTTTTAAATAAATTAGGCTCTCACTATTTATTCGGATCCCTACACTCTCTTGGCAGAGATGCAAAAATCTCTGTGATTATAGATTTCTAATGGGTGGTGCGGTCCCATCGACTGGTTCACCACCTCACCTAATAGTTATTGGTGATGGGTCAATCAATGAGTGGACAACTCTTATCCAATGATTCTCAAATCATGGTGCACCCAAACTTGGTCTTTAATTCATGAAGCTCACCGTGCCCGGAATATTGCTCCACTCCTTAGTTAAGTCAGATCCATTATTTGCATGAAGTAGATTCTTGATTGGGTCTCTCACCATATCCAAAATATTGAGACCAATCCATCCTCCAACCCATAGCATCCAATGCCTAATAGACATGATTGCATCTTTCTAGTGCAACTAAACCACTATATCTAGCCGAGAACAATCAACCCACTTCGGAATGGCCCGCACATCTATAATGGTGGAAGATCTTAGATTTAATATTTTTTTAGAAAAATTTAATTTAGGTCTCTTTAAACTTGACTTGACTTAGTCATAATAATTATGACTAACCTAGTGGCATGAGTTGGCTCGAATTGTTAGCCACCTCAAATCAGAACTGCATCGACACAAATGGCCAGGTAAGTGAGACCAAGGGAAGGGATATGCCATTAACTCGACAAGAACGCATTCAGATCAAATAGCTTTCAATTAAAAATCAGTCAATCGTATCTACCAAACTTATCTTAGACACTAAATTATCGAATCAGAACCAATCGAATTAGCTTATAATCCAAGCTCAAACCCTGGAGCCAAATTAGGTTTTAACTTAATCGAGTCACATCTCAATGTGATTTGACCTTGACCGAGACTTAATCCTATTAGGCTGACAAATCTAATCTTTCTTTGATCCCACCTAACTAACTTTTGATTCGATTTGATCAACTACTAGACCTAATTGAGCTACCCAAGTCCAAACCCAATTTTATGAATATATCTTAGATCTAAAAATTCATAATTTTTAGATCTAATTAATTTTATAATCTTAATTCTTAATTAAGTTTGGATTCATGAATAAAACATGTAACAAAATTCTAGAGTTTCAGGATCTAAGGTTTTGCAGAAAATAAGTTTTGATTTCTAATTAAGGACAAACGCGCAGCACCCCTACACGTCATAAGAACATCCCATTGAATGAAAGAAGAGAGCTTTTAAACCCTACTTTATTCTTATGACCTGATGGCCAAGGAAAATATCTTAGTTAGAAATATATTTTCTAAAATAAAATAAGTTAGATCTAAATCATATATCATATATGCAATCAAAGATCTAACCTATACATGCCTTGCATACCTCTCATGTATCATAACTCAATCAACCATGCATGCTTTCAGATCTGAAATATCATATATTAAATCTAAAAAATATAATTTTAAATTTGATCACATTAAAAATAAAATTATTCTAGATATTTTATAGAACTATTCTATAACTAGTCTAGGCATGCATCTTTCATATCTCATATGAATAAATTAAAAATTAAAAATTATATTTTCTATTTTTTAGATCTTGTTACAATAATTATAATATCAAATAAATAAAAAATAAAATAGATCTAAAATTATATTTAATCAAATTAATAATATGATTGTATTAGACTACACATAGAACTATTTTATTTCTAGTCTAGTCATGCATCTCATACATTATAGATCTAAATCATATAATTTTTAATTTTTTAATTTTAGATATAATTGCATCTAATGTGACATATAAAATTTTTTAATATTAGATCATAAATAAAATTTAAATTAGATCTAAAATAGATCTGAAGAACTGCTAACCTAGCTCTGATATCAGTTGAAGAAAAATCTAATTTTTCACCACAGGATCGTCCAGATCTGATTAGATCTGAGATGAATTTTTTAAAAAAAAATTTAAATGATTTAATCAAATCTAAGAGTTCTTAGATCTGATATTAAAAATTAAAATTAAAATTAAATTAAATTAAATTTTAAGTACCTAATGTTAGATATATGTGCCCTAGAAGCCAGAATTGGCTGACACTTGTAATACACTTCTAGGGGCAAAATTGTAATTTTGACTATAATGAATCAAATGGATTATTTTCTATCACATATGTGTATTTAGTGTCTGTGATACATCCTTTGAGTTAATGGTAATGATAATTCATATTTTCAAGAGTTGAAAATTTAAGACATGAATAATCATTATTAACTCATAAAATGCTCCCGACCGGTGATTGATCCAAAAGGTTGGTGTACAATCACTTCTCTTTAGTAGATGAGTCTTGAGTCTATGGTGTGGAGACACCGGAGCGAGAGTACAGGTACTCGTTAGAGAACGAGGGCACTGAGCGTGACCACCTCGAGTAGTCATTAGGGAGTCTACCTTCTCGTCAATGACTGACTCGATGCTGCAGTAGTGTGTCTGGTTCTTTGACCTGAGGTGCATCGGCAGTTCACCTTGAGGGTGTTATAGTTTGACTACACCATTACTCGGATCTCCTAGCCATATGGAACCCTGAGGTGTATGTTGGCTATAGCATGTTCATTGTAGGAACTGGATTGCATCAAGATGGAATCTATCTACCTCGGTGGTAGAGGAGCAGCCCTATGATGATCATGAGAATCAAGTCCAGAAGTCCATGGCCATGGCAGAGTGAAATAATAGAAAGAGTTTCTATTTAGATTTTCACATTGGACTCGAATCGAATGATTACATCATATGACAGAGACTAGGGTTTGACGAGTTTACCTTAACCCTAATCTGATCGGGGCTCAAGATAGAAGAACTTAATCACACAGGTAGCTGCACCAAGAGGTTCGCATTCAGCTCTGATGGGTTGCCACCATATACTGCTAGGTGTCACTGGTGGATTTTGGGAGCAATTAGAATGATTTAGATGATCGATCATTCTAGCTGTTCGAATCAGAAGAGTTCTGATCCATCGAAAGGAGTTTCGATGATGTCGATGATAGAGATCATGACATATCCCATTACCATACAGAACTGAACCTAACTGGGTCACACAAACAAGGGTTTGAATCTGGTGATCATCAATTGAACTGATCTAGTTCAATTGATCTGAATGAGATTCAATTAGGTTCAAGGAAATCGTGCTAGCACTCGATTGAACCTAACGTTCTTCTTTTGCTATCATAAATAAGTTGTCCTGTCTGAGCCAAAGGAGTTTGTGCTCAATCAGAGGCCTTCATATGGTCTGACTGGAGGTTGTCCAAGTCAGAAAAGGTTGTCTTATTTTGTAAGACATTACCTGCCATTTTTGGTCACCTGCCATTTCTTGTTCTTTGACTTTGGTCAAAAGTCTACCTTTGACTGGTCAAATGTTGACCATTGACACTTTGACTTTTGACCACATGTCATGCACCTATTGGAGAGCTGGTGGGGGCCTGTCCCCCTGCCAGAACCTGGCAAGGAGAAGGGCGCACGCCACCCTAGGCGTGTGCCCAAGTTGGAGGCGCCTAGGAGTCCTTGTTGGACAAGGACTCCATCTCCTTTTTGGATTCCAATTAGAGTTCTCCTAAGAACCAACTTTGACTGGTCTTAGGCACCCTCTAAGGAGGAATCCAGGGGACTCTATTCCCACCAATCAGATTTAGATCTGATTTCACAAAGGGTTGTGATTGGTTGGGAAGAAGAGAAGTTGGATCACAGTCAGTCTATAAATAAGACCCTGTACGCCCAACTCAAATACATGAGATTGATTGAAAGAATCACAATTCCCCATGCCCCAAGGCTGCCTCTCCCCTCCTTCCTCCATGCCAAACCACCTTCTCCCCTTCCTCTCCACGTCCAAAAGGAGTTTTGGACCTTGGTTGGTGCGATCCAGATCAAAGAAAGGCGATCAAAAGCTAGAAGGCTGCACTGCTGCAAAGGACGACTGCTGATCTTCAAAAGGAGTTTTGAAGATCCTCCAGATCAGATCCAGATCTGATTTTTGGAGGTGTGATAGAGAAGAAGAGGATCTCCAGATCCTAGCCCGAGTGGATATCGGTAGAGGCCAGGCACTTGCGTGGCTAGATCCAGAACCTTCCGCTGCATACAGGATCATCAACGGGTAATAGGATTACCCAAATCAAGGTAAATTAAATTTGATTTAATTTATCTTTATTTTATTTTATTTATTAAAATAATAATAATTAGATCTAAAACATCCCAGATCTGATCTAGATCAAAGAAAAAATTTTGAAATATATCTCTTGATCTGATCAGATCTGAACGAACCTGGTCCGAAAAATCAGGATTTTCCTTCAACTGGTATCAGAGCCAAGGTTCTAAAAGTGTTTAGATCTAATTTTAAATTTATTTTAATTAAAAAATAAATAATTTTAGATGTCACATGAGATGTGATCAGATCTGAAATTAGAAAAAAATTAAAATTAAATGATTTGGATCTAAGATTAGAAAATATGCATGACTAGTTCTAAAATAGAATAGTTCTATAGAATAGTCTTGCATGTTTTTGATTTAATCTGATTAAATCATATTTTAGATCTATTTATTTACTATTTTTTGATATTATAAGTGTTATAATAACATCTAAAAAATAGCAAATAAAATTATTTAATTTTAAATATCATATGAGATATGATTGATGCATGTCTAGACTAGTTGTAGAATAGTTCTACATAATTGTCTAGATTAGAATTTATTTTGATTAGATCAATTTAAATCTAATTTTTTAGATTATTATGAGATAATTTAGATCTGAAAATATGCATGATTTGATACATGAGATGTATGCAAAATATGCCATGATTAGATCTAATTTGTATATGAGATATATGATATAGATCTAAAACTATTTTGTAGTATTGCATGTTCCTGATTAAGGCATTCCTCTTGGCCGTCCGGTCATAAGAATGAAGAAGGGATTTAAAGGCCCTCTCTTTCCATTCGATGGGGTGTTCTTATGATGTGTAGGGGTGCTGCGTGTTCGTCCTTAATCAGAAATCCAAAACTTACTTTCTGCAAAACCCTAGATCCTGAAACCCTAGGATTTATTGTGCATATTTTGTTTATGAACCCTACTTAATTAAAAATTAAGATTATGGAATATCAATTAGGTCTAAAATTGAGAATTTTCAGATCTAAGACATATTCATAATACTGGGTTCGGGCTTGGGTAGCTCAATTAGGTCTAAGCGGTTGATCAAACCGAATCAAGAGTTGGTTAGATGGGATCAACAATGCTTAAATTGACCAGCCTAATAGGATTAAGTCTGGGTCAAGATCGAGTCACGATCAAGCAAGACCTAATTAGGCTCAGAGGTTAGAGTCTGGATTGTAGGCTAACCCAATTGGTTCTGGCTCAACAATTTGGTGTCTAAGGTAAGTTTGGCACATACGACCGACTGGTTTTTAATTGGAAGCTACTCGACCTGAATGCATTCTTGTACGAGTTAATGGCATATTCCTTCCACCGGTCTCACTTACCTGGCCATATCTGTTGACACAGTTCTGATCTGAGGTGGTCAATAATCCGAGCTAACCCATGCCACTAGGTTAGTCATAATTGTTATGACTATGACAAGTCTAGTTTAATGAGACCTGAATCAATTCTCCCTAAGAAAAGATTAAGTCTGAGGTCTTCCACCATTGTAGATGTGCGGGCCCTTCCCGGGGTTGATTGTTCTCGGCTGGATACAGTGGCTCAGTTGCACCGGGAAGATGCAACCATGTCTATTAGGCATTGGATGCTATGGGCTGGAGGATGAGTTGGGCTCAATATTTCGGATACGGTGAGAGACTCAATTAGGAACCCAGTCTATGCAAATGGTGGGTCTGACTTAACTAAGGAGTGGATCAATATTTCCGGATACGGTGAGATTCATGAATTAGAGACCAAGTTTGGGTGCACCATGATTAGAGAATCATTGAACAAGAGTTGTTCACTCATTGGCTAACCCATCACCAATAACTGTTAGGTGAGGTGATGAGTCAGTTGGTGAGACCGCACCACCCACTAGAAATCATTAATCATGGAGATTTTCGCATCTCTACAGAGGGAGTGTAGGGATCCGAGAAAATAGTGGGAGCTAATTTGTTTAAAAATAAAATCCCTAAACAAATTGGTCAAGTCAAAATTACAGTATCTAACTAGAATCTTTGACTCTCTACAGGAAAATGTCTGCGTCCAACCCATTGGCACGTATCCTGGACACACATAGACTGACCGGACCCAATTATAAAGATTGGCTCAGGAACTACAAAATTAGTTTTGGGTTTTGAGAAGTTAACTCATGTTTTGGACCAGGACCCTCCCACCTTACCAGCCCGTCCATCTATTGAACAGAGAGCGTCTCTGGAAAAATGGATAGACGAAGATAATAAGGCCAGATATTACATGTTGGGCTCGATGTCTGATGAGCTCCAGCGCCAACATGAAGATATCGGGACTGCTCGCCAAATGTTGGCTCACCTGCAGGAGATGTTTGGTGAACAGAGTCGCGCAGCCAAATATCAAGTCACGAAATGACTTTTTAAGGCTAAGATGCGTGATGGGCAGTCAGTCCAAGATCACTGTCTGACAATGATCAAGGACATGGAAGAGCTTGAGAAGCTCGGTGTGAAGTTAGACTTGGACCTGCAGAACGATATTATTCTGCAATCCTTGACTGATGCATATGGGCAATTCATCATGAATTACCACATGCATAAACTTCAAAATTTCTTGGCCGAATTAATGAATATGCTGGTTACCGCTGAGCTTTCTATGAAAGGTTCTAAAGGCTCAGTTCTTGCTATGGAACGGACTTCTTCCAAAAGAAAGTCTTATGGAAAGAAAAAGAAGTCTGTGAAAAAGCAAGAAGGTGGAAGGAGCAAAGAAGAAGAAGGCAGAACCGAAGAAAAAGGCCGATGTCAAAGGAAAGTGTTTCCATTGCAACAGCGACGGCCATTGGAAGCGGAACTGCCCTACTTACCTGGCCACCCTGAAGAACAAGAAGGAAGGTCCTTCTGGAGGTATGCTCGTTATTGAGTCTAACCTTACGGATTTCTTCTGCATCCAGTTGGGTGCTTGACTCTGGTTCTAGTGCTCATCTATGCACTTCCATGCAGGGTCTTGAGGATAGCAGGAGGCTGAGGGATGGAGACATGATCCTATGCATCGGTAATGGAGCAAGAGTTGCTGCAGTAGCCGTGGGAACATACCCTCTTCGATTACCATCTGGTTTAGACTTAGTTTTGAAAGACTGTTATTATGTGCCTGCAGCTAGCAGGAATTTGATTTCTGTTTCATGCTTAGCACAAGAAGGCTATGTGATTACCTTCTTTAAGGACCATTGTAACATTCTTTATGAAAGAAATAAAATTGCAAATGGTTTCCTTATTAATGGTCTTTATCAGCTACATATTGATG